>QKYT01000078.1:158391-228260 GCA_003550305.1 Glomus cerebriforme
GCTAAGAGATCATGAATTAACTAATTAAAAGAAAAATTAATAAAATATTATCCAAGATTGACTTCGTGATTAGATTTATAAAATGAGCGATACATCTCAAATTTAATATTGAAGGATACTCCTTAGAAATAATTTCTCAAGCTAATTGAACATTCGATGCATTGTCAGTGTCAACTGCACTAAACTTTTTTGCCACAATCTTTTCTATAATCTTTTTTTATTTCAGACATGAGAAATTCTCCAGTATGATGAAATAAAGAAAAATCCTGAAGACAATAAAGATATTACTAATGAATTAATATGACAAAATTATATATGGAAAGAGTACTTGTACTAGTCCAGCCATTTAAGGCTAATAAATAATAATAAATTTATTATTATAATGCTAGTGGATTTATATAATGAAAAGTTAAAATAATTACCAAGTGTTAAGTTTTTGAAATGCTTTAATTTTTTATTAATAGCTTAATTAACTTGTGAAGTTTCTTAATTAAAAAGAGACTCTGAAAGTATCTTTCACAAAGAAGAACAATAATTTGAATGTAATTGATATAACAATTCACAAAAAAATGGACTATCGATTACAGCAAATAGTATTTCATAACAAACAAAAGTTCGAATAAATTTCGATTAATAATTGCTACTTTGTTTAGTGATAATTCTTGATTCTCATAATAATCTTCAATTTCAGATTGAACTTAATAAAATAATTAAAAAAATAATTAATTTAAAAGTTAAAATATGAATACAATTATACAATTAATAATTAATATAATTAATTATATCTCTTTTATTAGAAATTATTGATTGACTTAATTCTTGTGAGGTGATAGAAGCCATTTCATCTTTCAAGAAGTCCTTTGCAATGAGATATCTAAGCCAGTAGTTTTGAATATCTTCAGGACAGTTGGCATACTCATTAGCAAGATGAGATTATAACATATTTACATATGTGTATGATCATTTTTTATGGCACAACTTGCATTCTCCAGAAAAATGGCTTGAAGACTTTAATAGAACTTGCATGAAATATTTTCAGATTTTATCCTGTTTGTGACTGCTTTTACCTTTAGAATTTTGTCTAGTCATAATAGAATAAAAAAAAAAAANTGAGGTGATAGAAGCCATTTCATCTTTCAAGAAGTCCTTTGCAATGAGATATCTAAGCCAGTAGTTTTGAATATCTTCAGGACAGTTGGCATACTCATTAGCAAGATGAGATTATAACATATTTACATATGTGTATGATCATTTTTTATGGCACAACTTGCATTCTCCAGAAAAATGGCTTGAAGACTTTAATAGAACTTGCATGAAATATTTTCAGATTTTATCCTGTTTGTGACTGCTTTTACCTTTAGAATTTTGTCTAGTCATAATAGAATAAAAAAAAAAAAGAAAATTAATAAACTTACATTTTATACAACATAAATAAAACTATTTATATATTTAATTACTTAATTGTAATTGGCTAATTTTAATTTAGTATTTTGGCATCAATTTCAGATTTCAGCATGAATTTCAGATTTTAGAATTTCAGATTTCAAAAATATTTTAGATTTCAGTTTCAAAATTTTGGTAAATTCAAAATATTTCAGTTTCAGGATCAGATTTATCACAGATTCCCGTGAAATAACTATTACATAGATGTTTGCCTAAACCTTCTCAAAATCCTATGATTAGTTTTGGCAAGATTTTACTATAGTTTTATTATTATTTTGGTAAAGTTTTGGCAGTTTTAGCATTTATAATAGGTTTTGATAGGTTTTACCTTTTGGCAGAATTTTACCAATTTTTTAATAAAGTTTCACTTTTTAGCATTTCGTCAATTTGTTTAAACCTCTTAATTTTAGCAGGCAACTTTAATTACACATAGCATATTTTATGGATTTATATATGATAATTTAGTTTATACGAGTATACAATTTACCTAATAATTTTCCTAGGCAATTACCAGAGAAATAATAGGATTTATCACTAATAAGACTTTCTTTTCATATTTTTTATTATGATAATAATAATTTCTATCATACTCATCATATTCATAATATCCATTATATTTATTATTATCTGATCTGAATCATCTGATATCTCCTCTTCAGAATTACTAGAATTATTATTATTATTATTCAGAGTGAAGTGAAAGACTATATAAGATTGCTTGCTGAAACCTGTTTGGTCTAATGCCAAAAGGTGAAACCTCTTATATAGTGCTAAAATGCTGAAATGCCAAAACTGCAAAATCTGTCAAAATTGCGAAACTACCAAAACTTGCCAAAACCTCTATAATAGGTTTATCCATAGTTTTGGCATAGTTGATCATAAGATTTGAATATAGTTATGTCAAGTTACACCAATTAATAATATAACTGAATTTAGATGATCAAATAATCTCCAATCTTTTTTTTACCATTTTCTTTCATTTTTTTTCAAGCTTTATCTAGTGTTAGTCTGTTAGAATTTTAAAACTGACTCTTAAGTATATATATTGTATGTTTTTGGAATTTTTTTTTAAGGGATTACATTAAAGGAAAAATGCATTACATATTATATATATTTGATAAACAATTCTGTTATTTCTTTTCATTAATAGTACAAAAGTTTCTTCTGTTTTCTTAATAATAAAATTAATAAAATCTGTTTAAATGACTGATCACATAGCAGATACACCTATTCAAAAAAAATAAAGAAAGTCAACTACTTAATATCATTTGGGAAGACATTCATAAATGAGTATCTATTAGTTCTGGTAAATTTGCCGCCTCTTGTAAGTACTGTAATTGTATATAGGCATGTGAAAAAGTTTCAAAACTTGAAGAGCATCTTTCAAATCATTATCAACATGCATCACCAGCAGTTGTTAGAAAGTATATGACTAAAGTAATGGAATGGCAAGATAAGTCAAAGTCATCTAAAAAAGAAAAAATTCTGAAGATCATCAAAGTATCATGGATGATTATCATGATTCAACAGAGTTTAACAAACACAGATTTATAAGAATTAATTATGCATTAGTTAAATTCTTTATTGCTTGTAGTATTTTCTTTAGGATAGTAGAACACCCATTTTTTATTTATTTTTTAAAAGAATTAAATGCTGAATATAATGCACCAATAAGAGAAGTTTTGGTAAATCAACTACTTGAATATAAATTAGCTCAAGTGAACTTTAAAATTAAGTCTGAGCTTGAAAAGAAAATAAATTTAACTTTAGGTTTGTTGAATTATATAGGCTATTATAAGTGTTTTTTATTTAATCTTACTTACTATCTATAACATTATTAATACAATTTAGCATTTGATGGCTGGACCTCTGATACATATCGTTTAATTTGGAACTTCATTATAATAACTTCATTGTGTAAAGAATACCTTTATCAACTTTCTGATTTATCAGAAACTTCTCACACTGCAGATTATTTAGTTATAGTAATTGAAAAGGTTATTGATGGTATTGGGAAAGATTGAATATATGCTGTAGTATCTGATAACGTGACTAATGTTCAAAATGCACGAAAAATTATTCATAAAAATCATCTAAAGATTGAGAACATGTAATGCGTAGTACATTCTATTAATTTAATTGCATGTGACATCATCAAGAAGAAGTTTAGTGATCATTTATTAAGACATATTAATATTTTAACAACTTTTTTTAGAAGTTCTCATCAGATTAATTCAAAACTTGCCCAGAAAAAAGGAATTAGTGAAGGAGGATTAAAATTATACTGCAAGATATGCTGGACTACTGCTAGTGAATCTGTAAATTCAGTGATAAATTTGAAATCAGTTTTTGAAGAAATCGCCCTCAATCACGATCATTTGCTAACAAATGATAGAATAAAAGAAATTATTCAATCATGAAATTTTTTTTCAAATTTGTGAGTTCTTGGATTTGTTCTAGATTCTCTAAGAAAAGTGGTACTTTTTCTAGAATCGAGAAGAGCTATACTTGCAGATTGTTTTCTGAGCTTGGCGAGACTCATGGCTACATTAAAAAAGCTTTTCAGATCATTTAATCCTGCATTCCAAAATTATTGTATCAAAGTAATGAATGAAAGATGTAATGAGTTTGATGATATAAGTATATTACTTGTTTTTTTGAATCCTCAATTCAGAAATGCACTACTTAACAAATCTGCCTTCAATAGAATTTTGAAATGTGTAGCTTCAATTGGAAAAAGTTTAGGTTTTGATCATTATGAGGCTGAAACCCTATGTGATCAAATACAAAAATACAGTAATGAGCAAGATCCATTTGATCTAGATATCAGTTTTGCTAAAGATAGTCCCATGAATTAGTGGAAATATATTAATACTGAACCAGAACCAGATTTTCTTCCAAGAATTGCATGTCATTTATTTGCAATATGCCTTAATTCAGCATCTTGTAAGCGTGAATTTTTGACTTTAGAATGGCTATACCATAAGCATTGCTTAAATCTTAATTTGGAAAAAGTAAAATTCATGTGCAAAATGATTTTATATTGGAAATTTAATTCAAAAACTGAACTTGGATTTTATGAAATTGATTTAAAAAATAATACTCGCCTTAGTAATGATAAGATTAATATACATATTGCAAAGGCTTTTGCAGAAGTGAATGATGAGAAAAATAGTGATAAATAACCTTCTATACATAGATTAATTACAAATAGTGAAATAATACCCGAAGACAATTGTCGTGTAGTAATTGAGAGTCCATGGATTAATAAATTTATTAATTTATCACATAATTTAATTACTAATGGAATTGCCGATATTCCAAGAGATATATTAGATGAATCAAATGAAAATAATGCAGAAGATGATGAAGTTAATGATAGTGTAGCAAGTGATAACAATAAGAGATCTGGAGTAGGTAATTATGATGATAATTATGATAATAATTATGAGAAATAATAATAATGAGAAATAATTACAATAGTTGATCCAATAAAAATTAATTCTAATATCATGTAATTTAAATAATGTGACATTATTAACTATTTAGAAAATACATAATGTAATTATGCAGGGCAAAATATTTGTGATTAAAGTCCAGTTAACATATAATTATGCAGGTACAATTTTAATTTCAATTATATTACATTTATATTTTAAAACTATGCAATTTAATTAAGAAATAAGGATATTAGAATCAAAAAGTTTAAAGGACTTCATTAATTAAATTTATTACATTAGATCAAAAAATTTTAATAACTGCATTAATTAAATTTATTATATCAGAACAAAAAAAAAAAATTTATTACATTAGAATTAAAACTGCATTTATTAAATTACAAATACTTTAATTATGTAGAATGTTATTATGTTCATCAGTTCATGTATTAAATATTATAATAAATTTTAAAATTATGTTATTCTCAAAAATATAAATACAGAATATTTTTTCACAACTAAAAACCAAATCATATTTTAATTTAATTAAATTTATAAGATAAACAAATGGCAGCAATAATATCTTATAATCCACCAGTACTTGCAGCATTTTAATAGACAATCAATACTGCTAAATAATTAATTGCAAAAAGGAGAAACTTACACTAGCAATTTGAAAGAATTGCAAATCGTCATCATGATAATGCCTGAACATTAGTAGCAAACAGGATGTTCGCTGCAACTAGCTTTGTAGCAATAACCAAACAATGCCATACAAAATGGAACGTCCTTAAAAGAGGTTATGAAAATCTCATAAGAATAACAAATAATAATGAGGAAGAATTTCCTCTTACAAGCCCTAACAGTTTTGATCGAGNATNTTTNGGNGATATGAATGATGAATTTTGGCTGCAGACTGGTAATTATTATTAAGTATCATTAAATTTTATTTAGGCCATTTATTTACATTTTTTATTGGATTTTAGATTTGTTTAAACGGGAATACAGACATCAAAATGCTGTACATGATCATCATCGATATGAATACTGATATAGATCATGATCTTCAAGAAGAGAAAGAAGAGAAAGAAATCCCCTTCTCATGATCGATCAAGTAATAGAGATGGTAGAAGAAGAAATAGAAGGAGAGATGGATCCCGACATAAAAGATATTATAGATATTAAAATTTTTATTTTTATTTTATTATATTATAATTATATTTTGTTATTTATCAATTATCATTATTACATTATTTTAATTTTGACAATAAAAAAATGAAATTATTTACTAAATATTATGATAATACAAAGCAATTATTCTGCATTTACTATATTCTACNAATATACTTATAATCAAAGNCCCAGTGCCTTATAAATTAGTTTAAATGCTGAAACTCTAATTAAATCATATAAAAAGTATTGCCGAAATGCCAAAACAGTTTTGGCAAGTTTTGGCAGTTTCGTGATTTTAATAGGTTTCGCAATTTTGGCATTTTTTAATAATTTCGCAAAATTAGTTTCAGCAGTTTCACGTATGCCATTCTGCTGAAACCTTCTAGTTTCAGTAAGCAACCTTAGGATTATATATTTTTATACGAGGTGATAACTATTATGATTACATGGTGATTTCTGTTTGTCCGGTCACGTGCTTTAAATTTGATTGATTGACAATAAATAAATATTGATTACTAAAAAATAAAAAATATGCGCTTCAGACTTAAAATGGTTTCCATTTCCTAGTTTAATTTAACTTTATTCAATTCTTCTTTTTTTTTTAAATTCTTTTTATTAAAATAATCTGTAATATCTGATATATTATTAGAATTATTATTTGAGTTATAAATTAAAATAGTAGCCATGGTCTTGAAAATTTTATTTAAATAACTAATATTTGTCTTAGATTTCTCTCATTAAGATGTAATATACTTTTCTTTTGAATCCTTATTTAGGTTTTTGAGCTTAATCAAAAGAAGAATAAAGTTATCAATCCAAAACATACTTTTTAATTATAATCTAATACTTTATGAGCTTCATTAATTATGAGATTTTGACATAATATCCATATAAGTTCTTGTAATTCCATATTCATTATTATAACACTTTTGGATTAACTCTTATTAACTAATGCTAATTCAATGAAAGTTACTGATAATATAGATTGTATATGACTTTTATTCTTTTTATGGGTTAAAGTTTATTTACTAAAGTAAACTGAAAGAATTTAAATTTTGAAGAAAAAATAGCTATTAATTATATTACTTATAATTAGTCTAAAATAGTTAATTAATCATTATTTTAATTAACCAATAAAAATGTAAAAATTTAAATTATGTGATTTAATTTATTAAATTCTATAAATTGATAATCATAATTTATTAATTATAATTTATAATTTGATAATCATTATAACTGATAATAAAGATGATAATTCTGAATCAAATGTAATTAATTTAGATAAAGAGTAAATAAAATTTTCAATAAATTATAATATATTATTTATGTATTTTTAAATTATATATAATTAATATATATATGTTATTTATAGGTTTAATTAATCAAATTTATAAGTAACAGTTACTTTACCAATCTTATATAAGATATATTAGCATAATCATTGCAGAAAGGTATAGAAATGACATTTTACTATGCATAATAAAGTATTATATCAATAAAAAATCTGATTATTATTAAAATGACGTAATTTTGGCTCACATCACGTGATAAATATATCCAAATACTTAAATAAGTCATTAGCACATTCAAATCTCTAAACATCATATAATCTATTTTTTGTTCTAATAATAATGTCTTCTTCACAAAAGCTTATGAATTTAGATTTTTATAATATTATCAAAATTAAAGACTGGATATGTAATAAATTAGTAAAAAAATATGATGTGAATTTAAAGAGAAAAGATTTGAGCTATGTACTAAATAGTATTAAAAAAGATCTTATAAATATAGTGATTTTAAAATCTAAATTTGATAAGGAATAGAAAAAAAGAGTTCAGAAAATTGTAAACTATTGGAAAATAATTATACTGATAAAATTTAATTTAACAAGTCTAAGGAAAGTTAATAACTTTTAATTACAGTTATGAATTTTTAGTTCTTTATTTTAAATGCAAGCTGAAAACTTTTAATTTCAGTGATGCAAGTCTACAGCTATGAACTCTTAATTTGATACTTAAGCATAAGTTGTAACTTTTAGTTCCAGTAATTAGGGTTCCTCAAACTCAAATCAAATTAAATATGAAGCCAATTTGAATTTGTCAAATCAAATTAGGTTTAAATCAAATTTAAATCAAATTCAAATCAAATATCAAATATTTGTCAAATTGACTAATCAAATTAAAGAATTTTTGAATCAAATCAAATCAAATTTGAATCAAATCAAAAATAAGCTAATTTGAATTTGCAAATTTGAATCAAATTCAAATCGAATGTTAAATGTTAAATCAAATTGCATATTTTTACCAGTGATAAACCCTTGGTTTGACACAATACATATTGATTTTATATTTTGTTTTACTAAGAGTTGAAAGGCTATATTAAAAAATAGAAAGATGAACTTAAAACATGATTTTTCACATTTTATAATTAATAATTTACAGGTGAGTTTTAATTTTAATCCTGTAATATAGTAATACTATATTTTCTTTCAATCAGATAAATTATCAAATGATTGCAACAGGAAGTAATGTGATCTAAATTAGTGATAACTGAAAACAACTTTAAAATAATAATAGTGAAGCTGTAAATATTTCTAATGAAATGAATATTGTTTGTAATAAGAAAATTATTTATTTTAGATTAGTATAAGGAATTAATATATATTTATCATTATCTTTATTTTATTATCAAATAATAACCTTCCAGATGACATTAAGAAATAGACTTCTGAAGATATAAAAAAATTTCTCATTTCTAGAATTAAAGATCTAGACTATAAAGAAACTGATATAAAAAAATAAGGGACCAAGATTAACAGGTCAAGCATTTTTTCAACTTATAAAAGAAAAATTAACCAGAAAGCCAGATTTATATGAGTTAAAGCCAAATTTGGCTGAGTCAATAATGGAGTTGATAGAGAAGCTAAATGAAAAATTAGGTAAGTAATTGGAATTATGCAAACATAAAATCTTTATTATATATTATACTGTAATTTCAAGTTGTCTTATTTATATCATTTCTCTCAAGCCAAAAAAGAAGTATCAGAAGAGTTATAATTATACAAAAATTGGGACTGATATTTTTATATGTGAATGCCATAGTGGATCCATTATATGAATATTCTGCATGTCTAAAATAAATAATTAGCAAATTTACATTTTTATTTGTTGCAAATAAATATTACTTGTAATAATGCAAAAACATTAATAAAGTGCACTATTTTTTATTATAGAATAATATATACGATTTTATATTCTACTGAGATGAATTTGGCTTTTTAGCATAAAAATATATATTTTTCTGTACTTCTATTAATTGTGAAATATATTTGGATATATGATGGATTTCTTGTGTTGAAAAGTTATTAGGTTTATTTTTAGCCAAATGTTGATAAGAACTATTACATGCTAAGCATAATGAAAATTGAAAGCTTTTAGAAAATATTCAAATTGCTCATTTTTAATTTTTATATAGTCAAGTTGATTGAAATTAGAATTAGGATCAAAAGCTCTTGAGTATGCATATTTGACAAGAGATGTTCAGTTTGCTCTAGTTGGCTTGACCATTTTTTTGCATGTACATGTTTCTTTCTTTAGATTTACTCCACAATAAAGACATTTTTGACAACCATAACATATTCCAATCTTGTATTTTTTGTCATTTTTTTACGTGTTAAAATTCGCGAAACGCGAAATTATACAGAAATTCTTTTATAATTATTGGTTAATCTATGTTGATCATCACGTGAAATTCGAATACCGAATATCATAGCATGATCAGACTAATAATCACATGGTCGCATTAATTTGAAAATGGCCACAGAAATCACATGTTGATAAGATCGGGTAATTGTTTTAAATCTTTCCAAATTCGTAATAATGATGTAATCGAAATAAATAATTACCCAATCTTTTGTTCATGTGTGTGATAAATCTAATAAAATATGCGGAATATCAACGATCTTCCACAAGGTGATTTTTCAAATTTGAACATTTTTAACGATGATTTAATGTACATCAACTTTAAAAAAAACTATTTAGGAGTTTTTATAATTATCAATTTCCAAATCAATTCAACAACACATTGATATTACACTCAAAAGTATTCAAACCTTTTTTTTTTTTTTTTTAAGAAATTACAAAAAAAAAGGTATGGGGAAATATAGAATCTCTCTTTATACGCGAACTTGTTTTTTTTTATTATTTCAATTTCTCGTCTGAGATTATTATACTTTATTTTTATAAAACATCAATTTTATAAAAGATAAACATGCGTCTCATCATTCGTTCCGATTATAATGAAGTATCAGAATATATAGGTAAAGAAAATAATAGATAATAATATTATTATTATATACGGTAATATAATTCTAAATACTTTTGTCTTATTTATCATAAGCCACTTATGTTAAAGATCGTATTATTGAGTTTAACCCAACTCACGAACGTCCTTTTGTTCTCGGTTTACCAACTGGTTCTTCCCCTATTGGTCTATATAAAAATTTGGTAAAATTTCATAGAAACGGAGAGTTAAGTTTTAAGCATGTCGTTACCTTTAATATGGATGAATATGTTGGTTTGCCTAGGTAAAAAAAACCCCGAAATATATAAGTTTATATTTTAAAAATTTGATATTATTTTTTACCATTTTATCTAATTTATCAAGGGATCATCCGGAAAGTTATCATTCTTTTATGTGGCACCATCTATTCAAACATATCGATATTGATCCTAATAATGTAAATATTCTTAATGGTAATGCTGAGGATCTTAGTGAAGAATGTGCTAAATTTGAAGAAAAAATGAAAGAAGTTGGGGGTGTTGAATTGTTCATCGGAGGTTTGATTTTTTTTTAATTATTTTACTTTTGATTTATCGTGTAACAAATATTAAGGTTGTGTAATGTTAGGTATTGGGCCCGATGGTCATATTGCTTTCAATGAACCTGGATCTTCTTTAATGTCAAGGACTCGGGTTAAAACTTTAGCTTATGATACTATCTTGGCGAATTCAAGATTCTTTGATAATGATATTAACAAAGTACCAAGAATGGCTTTAACTGTTGGTGTTGGGTATGTTTAATAATAAGTTTATAATTTTGGTAATTTACCATAATTTTTAAATATACTTTATATACTTGCTCACGTGATCTAGAACCGTTATGGATGCTCGCGAAGTAGCGATTATCATAACTGGAGCACATAAAGCTTTTGCTCTTGCCAAGTGTATTGAAGAAGGTAATCAATTTATAATTTATTATTTTATAATAAATTACTCAATATATTTAATAATATTGAAATTTTTTTTTAATTCGATCAGGTGTAAATTTCATGTTTACCGTTTCGGCAATTCAGTTACATCCAAAAGCACTAATTGTTTGTGATGAAGATGCAACACTTGAATTGCATGTTAAGACCGTGAAATATTTCAAAAGTATTGAGCATGTTATTAAAAATCTTATTGGAGCTGAAAATGTTGGCTTACAAGGTAATATGAAACATAATGTCAATAAAAAATAATTTATTTTCTTTTTAAATTTAAAAAAAAAAATTTTTTTTCTTTATAAAAAAAATATTTAATATTAAATATCAACATTAATTATGTAAAATATTCGTAAAATAAAAAAAAAATTATCTTTATTGTAAAATCCGATGAAACTATTTTGTTTTTTTTTATTCAAATTTCATCTTTTAAATGATAATGATAGGCAACGTCAAGAAATATCCCAGTCCAGAAGTTACTCCAACCAGAGAAGCATTTTATAATTTACCATTCAAAAGATAATATTTGATAATGTACAGTATATATATGAATATATATTTTTTATTTTACATATTCTATGATATATGTTTTACTGTGATTATAAATAATAAATTTTAGATTCCATTAAAGATCTGAAAATAAAGTAAAAAACATACCGTATTCATAACAAAAACACGATTCACAATTGAAAACGCAGTTACACCGATACACTGATTTCACCATTGTAAATCGCAGCTATACTGAACTTATTGATCATCACAATCCGTAGCTGTTTGTTTTTCTTCCATTTTTGAGAAAAATTTCATTATAATTTGGCTCCGATTATAGAAAAAAAAACGTGCATTTTTATTTGTTACATTTAAAAATGATACTTTTTTGGTTCGTAATATGAAAAGAAGGAAAATTATAAACCGTTTCAGAAATTTGAAAGAAATTGACGATAGAATCCTTTTCTTTTGACTTCTATTTCTGTATTTATTAAAAAGGATCGTGAAACCGTTTCAGAAATTGAATCTTTTAAGCTATAAACGTCACTTTTAGCTTTCATTTATATATTTACTAGGAAGAATTCTGAAATATCGTAAGAAAATACGGAAAGGAAAGTGAAGAAATATGAATTTCAAATTTCATTTCTTCATTTATTAGGAAATAAGAAAATAGTAACCCAATTCGGAAGGAAAGAACTTACTTTCATGAAATTATTTTTAAACATGATTCATATGACTCATATGACAACATTGTCATTATTTTGACTAATATCTTGTAAAAACAATTGAATGTAATGTAAGTTTGTTTTTTGTTACATAACAATTTAAACCATAATCATTATTATTATATAAATTATACTTTAACAGTTAAAAGTAATAATTGACTAAATTTGGTTCAGAAATAAATTTAGAAAACGGTCAATAGGTCGTCGTTGATCATCAGCATGCATTATTTGACTGCAATTAAGTATCCAATTGAATTACATAAAAAAGTAAACATTCCCCCTTAAAAAAGAATAAAAAAAGAAGGAAATTTAAAAAAAACATTCAATTCATTTAATTATCATTTATTTAATTAATTCATGTGACCGGATCTGAGAAAAAAGGGAACTTAAATTATTATGTTTAATGTATTTCATACGTTTCAAACCGGGAGTCGATATATCAGACAAAATTTTGTACTCCGAGATAAAATATATATAAGCAGTTCAAATTTCTTCATAAAAAAAAAAAAATATTTTTATTCTTTCTTTTCTAAAATACAATTTCTTTTCTAAAAATGGCGGCACTCGAACGCTTGGAAAAATTCGATTCTGAAAAAATATTTACAAAAAATGATATACATAAAGCTGATATATCATCAAGTAATAGTAAATCTTCCACTATTGAACATAAAGCTGATATATCATCAAACAATAGTATATCTTCTACTGTTCAAAATAATGATAATATATCATCACATAAAAATGATACATCAATTCCAATAAATGATAAAATCACTAAAGTTGATCTTCCACATATTATAGATTTAAGTTCTACACCAAAAGGATTTTTACCTAAATCCTTAGAAAATGTTCCTCTTCTCTCTCCTTCCATTAATTATTTAACTTATTTTATACAAGTTGTACAACATTTATTTCTTACTATAATCTTTGATTGGACTGCGATGATCACTCACCCAGTAAATTTCTTATTAACCTTTGTGGCTTTCCCTTTGGCTGCCATTATATTATTCTTCCTTGAAATTATTTTAAATATAATATCTTTATTAAAATTGGATTCAAATAAGTATGAAACTTTATTACAATCTTGGTCTAAATTAATACCTAAATCAGAACTATGTAAGTATTAAAATGAAAATTTTTTTAATCATTTGAAAAAAAAAAGATCTAACCCATGCTTATTTTTTTTTTTTTTAGTAATTAACCTTCGTTCGGGAATGGAATCTTTAGATCAATCTCAACTTCCGGATGAAAATCAAGTACATCAAGGTTTCAATCTAAATCTAGCACAATTTTTATTATTTCTCTCATCTATCATGTATGAAAGAAATGAGAAACAAGTTATTGAAGCTTATCATATGATTTCCGAAATGAAAAAGGATATTGATTCTGCAAGTGATGATGATTTACAAAAAATTAATAATCTACTTAAAGAAAGTGAAAAGAGAATTTGTGATCAAATAAGAGAGTTTAATCTCCAATTCACTTCACTTTCCGAATTGAATACTCTTGGAGGCCCTTATGTTGGAATGTTTTGGTCTGAAGAAAATAATTTTATAATCATAGCTTGCAAAGGTAATATAATAATAAATAAATAAATATATTTATTTATTTATAATGTATGATTTATTAATGATCAATTTATTTAATTTTTAGGAACAACCCCAACAAATTTTAGTGAATGGTTAACAAATGCCTCCTTCCAACGTATGGATGCAAGGGATTATTTATTTGGAGAGGTTCATCAAGGATTTTATAGTTTTCTTTTCCCTAAGAATGAATATGATTCAGCAAGACTTGATAGAAGTTGTCCTGCAACAAGAATTATTGAAGCCGTTCGTAGAAAAGGTGAAGAGATTCGAACTCGAAAAATGAGGAAAAATCATACAACACATGAGAATACACCTCTTGTAAACGTATACGTTACAGGTCATTCTTTAGGAGGAGCATTAGCAAATTTAATATATGGACGATTAATAAAATTTCCTCAAAATTTAGGAGAACATTGTACGTTAAGAGATGGAACAACATTTGCAAGTCCATCAATTGGAGATTCTGATTTTGCGGCAGAATTTTCTTCATTATGTAATCAATCAAATGAAGAATATAAAACATTGTGGAGAATTGTAAATGATAGTGATATTGTACCTCGTGTTCCACCTGGTCATCATCATCCAAACTTACGTAAATATACCCAAAAGATCCATATAATGAATTATTTTCACGTTGGTGATGAAGTAAGATTTTATCAAGATGGTAGTCGACCTTCATCTATGCGTGATATTTTTGATGATAATAAAGAATTAATGTTCTTTAAACATGATGTAGAATGGAATGATGAATGGAAAAGTTTATTCGGTCTTTATGACCCTTTTGATCGAAAAAAAGGTCAACAGAAAATAAAATTTGATCCTAAATATGACGGAAAATTAATTCCTATTGAAAAATTTCTGATACCTCTTATCCGCAATCATATGTCTCATCGTTATCTTGTTGCTTTGGAAAAATCTAGAGAATTTTTTGATATTAATAAATCTGATAAAGCTGAAAATATGGTATAAGTTTATAATGTGGGCAAATTCTCATTTCTTTTTTGTAAATACTGTATATTAACAGTTAACAGATTTTCCTGTAGAATATAATATATATATATATAATATACTTAATTTTATATTTAATTATTTCTTTTTAGAATTATTTTCTTATATATTTTCTTATAATAATTATACAACTGTTGTTAAAAATATATCTAAAATAACCAATTAAAAAAAGGAGTATAATATTAATTAAAATTTTATCATCCCAAATACGATTTATTTTTGTTTTTATAATTTTGCATTTTATTTTGTCTTTTTTTGGTTAGTTACGTTTTATTTTGAATAAATTATATTAATTTGGTTAGAATTCCGAAATTTTTTTGTTATCCAATTTTAACACTATCGTGTAATGAAATATTTATTGTATCTCCTTTCACAAAAATTCTTATCGCTTGTTTTCCTAATTTCTTTATATAAGGAATAGAATATTTATTTAATTCATTATTTAAATTAATTCGTATTTCAAAGGAACTTTGAAAAATTTTGAATGGATTTTACTTTTCTTTTTTTGGGTAAAAATATTTCTAGAAAAATAACAAAAAGAATTTAACTGATAGGTCATTAAATTTTTGGTGGTTAGACTTTTAATCCATTTTTAAAAACATTAAAGGTAAAACAATATATAAAAAAAAAGGAAAAGTAGTATTGGAAAATTGTTTGTAATTTTAACGACATGAATTCACGATTTTAGGGTTAATTCGCTTAATAACGTTAATTTCAGCCATGAAAATCACACTTTTGTTGTTAACATATTTGTCAAATTAATGTCGGCAAAAACTCTAAATAATCACGTGATTTTTTATGTGACGGAATAGTATAAATGGTATAATAATCGTTCTAAGAGATAATTTGACATTCAAACCAACATTTTATATGTTAAAGAATTGCATACGACAGAAAAACTATCCGCTTATGCTTTAATCACATTTGTTATTTATTATACGCGACCGAGAATTCCTATTCCTTCAATATAAAATTATTTCAATATAAATAATTCAAAGAAAGTACAGTATGTGAAATGTGACTTCAGGAACTTTATTATACCATGATTTACATCATAATCATAACAAATCAGAACAAACTTTAATTCAAGGATAATTTTTGGCTCTTGAACATTAAAATATATATAATGTTCTACAGTAATTCAAAAAAAATTAGTTATTTAATTTGATAATTGAAATTATAGTACAACAATTTATTGAATTTCTTGATTATACAAATTAAGCACTAATTCTATAATAAATTTGAAATTATAATATACTTTAACCACCACTCTTTTCCAATTTGGCAAGCTTGAACTCAAGAGAATTGATTCTTTCAATAATTGATTTTGATTCCTCAGAATCCTAATAAAATAATTGATGCTTTAGTGAAGCCTTATCTTTAAATCAATCAGTATGATCATCATTGTAACCTTACCTTTTGAACTTCATTAGGACATTGAACTAAAATATGAATATTGTCTTCAATGAGTTTATCTTCGAATACATCATCAATTTTGCTTAATCCAAACAGTTCCTCGCCATCTAACACTGTCTTGATATCGGAAAAGTTGATTTTATCATCAAACTTATTGAAAGGAACATTTACCTTCCAGAGATCAAGTTCATCAGCGGTAAAAGCATCGAAACGAGGCTGTTTCCTCATCTTAATCATGTGTTTGAGGTAATCAACCCGCTTGTCTCTGTCAACTTCAACTGAAAAGGCACGCTTGATAGGGTCACCATGAACAAGACATAATATTGTAGCAGTAAACATTCCGTATCACTGAACTATAAAAAAAATCAATTGTTTTTGTTGATTGATGGCAAGTTTATACAACATTTTAAACAAAGACTAAACAAAGATACTGACCTAAGAGTTTTTTTTCTGATAATTCTATTATCACATGATAAATATGATAAATAATAGTTTAATTATAAACGTCAAACAAAAATATTTTAAAATTGATTATTAATTTTAATTATCGCCGTTTTCAAAATGATGGAGGCTGACATATAATATAATATATGCGATTACTTACGGGGAAAAAAAAGAAAGTTGGCTCTGTTCAAGATTTGAATGAGTCAATGTTTATTTATCAACTAGTAACGTGTGACTTGTGTGACATTGTCATCGTATATAATCAATTATGTTTATTTTTTTTCCATAAACAAGATGTTAAGATAATCTTTAATTCCGATATTCCGAATAATAGCTTTGATCACATGATGATCGGCTAAAATTCAAGCTTTTTGACTACAAAACAATATAAATTTTCGCCCAAACTCCGGTCTAAACTCAAACCAGATAAAAATTCCGAATAAATATCATGTGATAGTTATACAAAAATGCGAATTTTAAGCGACGTATTAACCGGTTAAGTTAAAAACTCTGATTAACCGGCTTTTAACTAGTTGTTGTTTTTTTGGCTAATTCCAAGCGGATTTATCACAATTAAATTACCTGACTTTCCATTTTAATCGATAAATGAATTATATTTGAACAATTTTTTTTTTTATCCATGACGTTTTTTTTTTATCAATAACGTTTTTTTTTAAAAAAAAAAATGGCCTCAAAAGTCCACATGAGTTTTTTAATAGAAGACCTTTCATTAATGTTAAGTGATTCAGATGATCATAATGTAATTATTCAAGTTGGGGAAAATAAAAATATGAAAGAATTTTGTGCACATTCAAATATCCTAAAAGCTCGTTCACCTTATTTCAACGATGTCAAATGGATTACTAAAACGGATAAAAAGGATAATATGTTTGAGTTTAAATTACCAAACATTAATCCTACTGTTTTCGAAATGATTCTCAAGTAAATAAATTTGATAAAAATTCATCCATTAAACTTTTTTTTTTAAAAGAAAATTATATAATTATAACACTTTCTTTATTATAAATAAAAGGTATATATATACAAGTAAAGTGGATTTAACTAAACAAACAGGCGAAAATATTCTTGGATTGTTGGTTGCTTCTGACGAATTACTTCTTAGAAAATTATTTGAATATGTTCAAGATCATTTAATTAAAAACAATCAACACGGGTTAAAGAAAATATTTTTTGTATCCTCCATACAGACTTTAAACTTTCTAATTGCAAGAAACTGCAAGACCATTGTCTTGGATCTATCTGTGCAAATTCGCAACCATTCTTTGCTTCAAAAGAGTAGTGGGATACCACCATGTAATATAAATTATATTACATGGTGGTATCCCACTTACCCTAGATTATATTACCACCATATAATCTGGATACCACCGTATGATCTAAATACCACCATAATCTGGGTACCACCATATGATCTAAATACCACCATAATAATCTGAGTACCACCATATGATCTAAATAATATAATCTAATTATCACCATATAATCTAAATAATATAATCTAATTATCACCATAAAATCTATTTATTTTCGCGTATCAGGTATCTTTTTTATACTCTAGCTATCCTTTTAAATCTTTCTTGCTATCTGTATTTTTTACCACCATATAATCTAACTACCACCCACCATTTAACCTAACTACCACTATATAATCTAAATACCACGCTTTTCTTCTTGTTTCTGAGTCGTT
Source organism: Glomus cerebriforme (assembly GCA_003550305.1). Classification (NCBI taxonomy): domain Eukaryota; kingdom Fungi; phylum Glomeromycota; class Glomeromycetes; order Glomerales; family Glomeraceae; genus Glomus; species Glomus cerebriforme. The sequence goes on from QKYT01000078.1 coordinate 177,084, forward strand.
TACATGCTAAATTCTTTAATGGAGTTGTTGGTCCTCTGTAGCTGTTTAGATATCTGGTTTTATGTTGAGGATGCTGACCTCCTGCACCTGGTTGGGTGCTGGATTCTATATTGGAGTGCTTACCCTTTGCGCCTATTTGGTTGCCTTTCTAGATACCAAAATGTGGTAAAAAAAATATGGTGTCGGGTAGCGCAATAAATTCGTGGTTAATTTCGGCCGGCACTATACCATAATTTTGGCCGATCTTTAGGACATGTGATTTGGAGGATCCAAGCTGGCACCATGGTAGTGACTTGGTAATATCCTGGAGCTGTCATGGAACTAGTGAGGAATGCCAGAGAGGTTCCTATTAGTTCACCAGCTTGGATGCAGAATTATTAATTCCAAAGTTCTGGCTAAAATTATGGAATAGTGTTAGCCAAAATTTTCATTAATTTTACTGCGCCTTTAGTTCTGGGTACTTTCCCATCACCTTCTTGTAACTTTTATTTTGTATATACATTATCCCCATTTTGTGAATGATTGGGAACATAATAGTGATAATGCATATATGAAATAAAAATCACAATAAGTGGTAATACTTTTACTTATACAATATTACCGGCTAGGTTTAATTCTGCTTCTGACCTTCTATTTGACACCAAGAGTGAGGCCGAAGAAGACTTATCTTTTGGATGTATATCCGGTTGCCACTTTTCTGAATTTATACTAATGATATAGTAGCCAAGTGCCAATATTTCTGAAGAAGCCTTCATATCATATCCAGATACATATCTAGAAATGTATTTAACAATAGTGCTTAAAATAAAATCTGACAAATTACAGTTTTATGACAACTTGATATAATACTAATGGAGTAATGCTATGTCTTAAAATTTTCCATTTATTTGTAAGATTTCTTGTAAAACAGAAGATCGCATGTGGTTGCATCTTTGTTTGAGTTCACAATCCCCCTATTTCAATTGTAATCACAAAAAATCAGAATATTTGTTCATCATGGATCAAGATTCTGTAGATGACAAATCACACATGTATCACCAATTCCTATTCAAAAATGGATTAATATCTGAGTAATCTGTACACATAATTTGAATGCGCTAACATCAGTAGGATAATAAAAATTTACCATTTATCTGAAGATTTGCAAATCATAGATTTTAATCGCTCTATTTTTATTTTTGAATTTCTTTTTAATGATGTCCTATCTTACGATCTGCAAATATAAATCAGGGATGTGGTTTTTTATTAATAATTCAGAACTGCGTAATGAATGAGATAGAATATACCAGAACTTCTTTTGGCTTAGTACTGGGGAAAGTTTATTAGTATAGTAACACAAAAATATTGCTCTTGGTTGAGTTTATTAATAGATCCTCTGCCTTGGCAAAAATGATGACTGCGGTTGCTAGTGATATACTACTGCGCATAGAATATTCTGTGGATATGAACCAGTGTCATATTACTGCGGAGAAGAATAAATGACGTTTTACTATGGATGATATCTAAGCCATCCACGTGATTCAAAAAAAAAAGAAATGAAGTAACATCTTTTAGAAAATAATTATTTGTCTACGCATTTCAGGACCTTTATTTTCAGCATCATTAAGCAAATTTACTACTATTTCTGTAGTTGTCAATTGGTATAATGTCGCAACTGATCCATGGCTTAACTATCCTTTTTTGTCTTCTCCCATTTGAGTGATGAAATTAATTATATGATTGTCTATTTTATTTCTATAATATTCTGCTTTAGAGACGAGTCCATCTTGACTGGATGCATCACAAAATGCCTTCATACTAAAGAGTTCTCTCATTAAGGAGTGATATGCTTTTTTTTTTGGATTATCTCATTAGTTTTTGAACTTAATCGAAAGATTAATAAAGTTATCAACCCAAGGCATATTTTTTTGATCATATGATAATACTTCGTAAACTTTATCAACTACTAGACCTTGACGAATAAGTTCTCATAATTCTGTATCTATTACTGTAAGACTTTTGGACTGGGTCTTATTGGCTGATGTTGAAGTTACTGATGTATGGTATGGATTGAATATGTCTTTTATTCTTTTTACGAACTATATTCTTAGAAGAGTGAATTCAAAATCTTAAAGGAAAAAAAATATTATAAAACATGTGACATAAATACTGTGAAGAAGAATTACTGTGCATGATATCTATAAGCCACCCATATGGTTTAAAAAATATATGCAATAATTCAGTCTATATAAGTATGCGATCTACCTTAAAATTTACTTAGACAGTTACCGGTGAGATAATAGGACTCATTATTGGTGAGGTTTTTCTTTCGTATCCTCCATCATGATAGTAATAACCTCTATCACATTCACTATATTCATTAAATTTACCATATCCACTATATCCATCATCATCCGAATCATCCAGAAAATATTTCTTCTTGATTTGCTTCTAATCTGTATTCTTCTGCAATAAATGTTTTATCACATAACTGAGCCAAATGCTGAGAGATCTCTATTATACTAGTTTCATGAAATGAAGATACTAATACATTTGAATTATCAGATTTGTAGAACCGCACGGTCTCAGAAATTTTAGTCACATGATTATCTTTGGACACGGATGAAGAGATTTCTTGAATCAATCCCTACCCATTTTTTTCATTCTTCTTTTCCTTATTGCGTCGCTTTATTTCACTACTAACAATTTTCTTATAAGCCTCAAGCAAAAAATTATTCATCTCTTTCTTTTCTAACAGTTTGTCATTAAGGTACTTTACAAAATTGGTAGGTACTGTTACCACCAGTTCTTGCTTATTATAACAAACCTTTTCAGAAAATGTTTCCACATCTACTAATAGTTTCTCATGATACTCTGCAACTGAATTAAAGTTATATGTACTATCGTCAGAAGGATTATCATTATATGACTGCTCTTTTACTGGTAAGGAAGCCTGTTTTACTATTGCAAGTCTAGTCTCAAGCTCCTTATTTTTTTGCTCCAGTTCCTTAACTCTAACATCACGTCTAGTATTCTTCTCCATAATTTGCTTTAAAAGTTCAGCTTTTTCTGCCTCAAGCTCAGCATTCTTAGCCTCAAGTTCAACAATACACTATTTCAATACTTCAAGCTCGGATGACATGATTGATAAATTTTATACAAGAAGTGAAATATTCAAAAGTTAGTTAGTATATATATATAGAGACTGTAATATTTTACCAAGAGAAATAAGTTATAAAGTTACCAGATTTTTGGGATCGCGCGGTCTCAGAAAAATGCCAAGAAAAAAAAACATTTTATTAATACATATGAAAAATAAATACAAATGTTTGGGATTGTACCTAGAATACATAAAGTTTCTATATTAAAACCTATTTATTTGACTTGGTCTTTTTGAGACCCTTTCTAGCAAGGTTACTTGATAACTTATACTTTTTTATTGTCCTTTCTTCACTTTGAGAATCAGAATCTGGCTTCTGTGCTTCATCCAATAACCATGCAAAATGTCTAAGAACCCTTTCCACCTTAGCTTGCAAATTTTCATCATTATATACAACGATAACTAGTTTTGATAGCTTAAACAATAGCTTCCTCAGTCTTGTTATACAAACATTCTGAAAAATAATACTTTTCTGCATCTGTGACAGTTTCAAAAGTTTTTTCTGTAAACACATTCTCCTTCTTCCATTTTACTAGCTTTATACTTACAGTTTCATAAGGCTGATTCAAGTTATACAGTATTCTAAAAAAAGCCTTATCCTTTACTTCTGTCTTACTAACAGTTTTTGCAGTTTTGAGCAAATCTATCATGAAATCGACTGAACTGTGACCATTGGGCTTTTTTCTCTGGTCAAAACTTAAACTTACCTTTATATAGATTTATCCTAGTGACAAGGTATAAATAAACATATTGTAATTTTGATGCTTCATTTTTACTGATTGGAATGGCCATTCAGCTCAGCTATAAAGATGTTTAAGTATTGCCCGAAAAGAAAGATGATTCAAATCTTTGTATTCGCAAGTGAAAGGCAGGAATACTGATAATGATGGGTCATCTGATCCATCAAGTCCGTAAAGCTGACATACTTAGAAATGACAAATCCAAGAAAGTATTTCTATGAATACAGTAAACTTGAGATTGTTCTTTGATACGAATATGCAGAGCATTTCACGAAAGTCTTGATCGTTATAAAAGAAGTATTTTTGCTGTTATTTAACACGTTGAGTTTCATCTATCATTTTTATGTGCAGGTGGATGATATATCTTACGTATATATTCTTTAAGGCCTATGTTTGATATTTGCAGTCTACTTATTTGCCTTTTGTTTCAGATAAACAACGACGTTAAAGTCTGCAATACAAATGCTGAATTAATAGATTTTATAACCTAAAATTTTGTTCTTGACTATGGTCAAGAGGGAAAAAACTACATATCATGTGAAGTTTCTTCTTTGATGAGGTGACTTCCTTAAGTAATTCCTGTTTACGGCTCGAAGTGACAGTTGACACGTATGGGTGGTTCGACTAAAACATGAATATGTTCTTCGGGAGGTGATTCATGGAAGTATTTCAAAGTATTTTTCATTGCAAGAAGTTCAGGTACTTCATGAAGTGAGAGATTGTTTATGAGATCATTTGTCAGGAATTTCCTTTTTTCATAACTTGAGCTTGTCTGCAGGAAAGTTATCGAACTCTAGTGCCTTTTTCACTTAATAGTATCTTTGAGCTCACTAACAGGCTCTTCCCTACTTATTTTAACAGAGAAAGTGTTTGTGGTTGTATTTTCTTTGATATAAAGTGATAGACATAGAGGGTTAGATACTATTTTTTTGTGAAATAGTGTGTAAAAAAATTTTATTTGCGCTAAAAATATGTCATATGTGATCAGCCACATTAGTGTAATATGTGTAAGTATTTTAGGGAAATATATTATTAAGCAAGTTATCTTTATAATATAAAATGAACAGAGCAAGGGAAAACTTTTTAAAGATCTTTAGTTCTGTGCTCACCAAAGCGTCTGTTGAAATTGATCAAAACCCTTCTTTAGGAGAAAATAACTCTAATAACTCAACTAACAAGAATAAGATACAAGGTATTAAGAGTGTGACGCTTCTTTTCAAGTATTATTAAATATTGAACCTATTATAATTGATATTTAGAGGACGATTTGTTCTACTATTTGCCTAATGATGACGATTATAGTGATTCTGAAGAGTCTAAAGTGATAATGATTAAACTTAGTATCTGTGTAATATCTGATCAACTCTGATTCAGTAAGTTTCTTGAAGATTGTCAAACTAACTGTTCATATTTCATTCTAAATTAAGTTTCTCTCAAAAGATTTTACAAAGAAACGTGCAAATTTCCTGACCCAAAATACTTCTTCGATCTCAAGACAAAAGGACTCACTACTCGTGAAAAATTTGTTGCATGGTGGAATGAAAACCACCCAGATTGTCAAATCACAGTTGATTCTATTGAGAAATGGACTTATCGTGATGAAGAAGATCCTTCAAGCTATAATATTCATTGGATTGAATATGGAGATTGAGATTAGAGAGTATCGTGAACAGATATCAGAATTTAATTAAGCTTCCCTTATACCATTTTATGAACCAATTTAAGTAACATAATTTTTTGTAATAAAGTGCTATGTTATCAGATCATAAATTATCATAATTTAAATATTGAACATTAAATTTTAAGTTAATAATGAGCAAACATTTGACTGATAACCACTATTCTTTATTTTTTGAGCAGAGGAAAAAGAAATAAGTTTTAACAAAAAAATATTATATAAAAATAGAGTGCAAAGATTGTACAAGAGATTTGCTACCAATATATCACATACAGTCAAAATCAATAGAATTTATTGATGTATAGGTCTAAAATTACAATTATTAACATTTTTGTCAAATGTAATATCTAACGGCCTGCCATGATGATAACTCATATTATGTGTAACAGTTATTATACCTTTCGCCTCTCTAGTTAGAAAGTTATAATATCCTTACCTTTTAAGTAGTATTCTTTCGTCAAAACATTCTGTTTGAAAAGCAGTTGTTAAAAAATGTATTATGAATATGTGAAAACATTCAAAATAAAGAAAAACAAATCACCTCCAAGCTGAATTACTTGCACATTATTTTTAAATCCTACTCGCTTTCTGACTATGTGTAATCCAGCTCCTCTACCCTTTGATATCACGTGTTGGTGGTTCTATTCCTAACCATTCTCCACCTTGAATTTGGCTTAAAAACTATTATACCGTTATTGTATTCGCTGAGGAAATGACCGTTTACTGTCACCATTCGCAATTCCTTATTTTTACCTCACAGATTCTTATGATAAAAATTTTAAAAAGGATAAATGTGAATCATTCGTTTAGGAAATAGAATATACAATAACATTAATACTATACTTTCTTTAAAAGTTCACGTCAGCAAATTTTTTTATATAAGAACCCAGCTATACCACAATATGGTTAAAGTACCTCCAATCAATGTTGAAGGTACCACAAATATCCAGAAAAATAAAACAACTGCAATTAGTGCTGAAGGCATCACAAGTGTAAAGTAAAAAATACACCATATTTCCAAAAGGACTAGGATTATAGAAAAAGAAATAATTAGTGAAATTGATGATATTAAAATAGACAATATGATTCCTAAAATCACGAAAATACAAGCGCGTAAACTCTACATATTAAGATTTTAAAAATTGTTTTCACTGAATAAATGACAACGACAATTTTAAAAATAATTTTAATTGATCAATTTCTTATTTAATACATCAGATTCTGTTGTTTTAATTATATCATCCTTACTGATAATTCATGTAATTTTTAAATATGTCATGACCATTACATTAAAAAGTGTTTACATATTGTAATCCTCCCATGTACAGAAAGTTCAGTTAAGTTTACTAACTATATTTGTAAAATCTAGACACGCGTCTTTGTAGTAATTTAGTGCTTGTCACAAGGGCATAGCAAAATTTTGAAATTGTAGATATATATTATACTAATTACTAATGATGCAACTTACAATTCTACTACTATTTGGGAATCTAATGGCTCAGTTCAGCATATGCAATATACTACTTTTTCTGATGACATATGGGCATAGAGAAATTTTAGTCTTTATTATGTGACAGTTATAACAACCCACAGATTCCTGCTGGATATCATGTGATAAATGTAAAGAATCTTCATGATTCTTTATTAATTTATAGCATGATACAAAAAATAAATACAAGGGATCAGACACACCTAGGATACATATTATTTTTTGATAAATTTTTTGATTCTAGCCCTCTTGCTAGACGGAGAACTATCAACACTAACCCAATTCTTCAATAACCCTACAATTATGCCAATTACCCTTTTCATGTTGCTTTAAAGTAATTCAGAATTATCTTTAACTGCGAACTTCATAAGATTAATCTGATGTTCACTACCGCTTGTGAAAAAGATGCCATCTGGAGTGTATATGATAAAATGCCACTCCGTACCTGTGGTCACAATACCATAGTATAGTCGAATTAGTCATTCCCAAATGCTTGATCTGCAGTTCATTTTTTCTTATTTGTTTAGAATGCACTTTCAAGTTGTGCCAGATTTTAAGAAATAAACCATCATTAATATCTCTAATATGTTAGAAAGCAAAAATGTAGATAGTAGACCCACTTGCGCATATCCAATCTTAATATTTCATGATTTTCCTTCAGTGATACAGAGGAGGTCTTCTAGACTTTTGATTGCATAGTCTACTCAGCCTGTTGCATCCTCACCGGAAATGACCTTTTGAAACACTATAAATATATCTTGGGAGGTAAGTTTTTTAGCTATAGTGATAGATGCATAGAGGATTGATGAAATAAATTCATAGTGTGTTACCTTGTTAGCATTAGTCATAGTTTTCACATTTGAAAGTTTTAAGATTATATCCTTTATACAGTGATCAAGAGCCTTATCATCATCATTAATCTCCTCAAAGACTGTGGAGAAAAAATAAGCAGTTATTACTATATTTATGATGGACCATTCTAGAGCAGATGTAAAATAAAAATAATCACTTACTGGGAGTAAATTGCTTAATGCTTGTTATATCTTCGCCATTGACCTTATTTTTTCACAATATCTTCTTCAAATTGTCAAGAGTTTTAAGCGAGAAATAGTTTTATAATTTCTGGCTAAGATTCTCAATAAATTTTGCAAGTCTCTTTGCAAGGACAGCTTTTATACCATAACTTCAAAACTCTTCTTTAGTTGTATTAAAAAAGTCAAGGCCAGCAATTTTCTCTTTGCAAAGAATTTTAATATCATCCTCATCAAGTTTTAAGTCTTTTCTTCCCAAATAATCGATAAGCTCCTTTGTATTAAAATCCTTAACAACATCTGACATTGTTCGAGAAGATATTTCTTCTGTTATTGAAACAGGTGAAGTGGGTGAAGAAGCTTATGAAAACATAGAGTTTATATATGTGTATTTGTACTTGCAAAAAATATGCAGTTACAGCCTTACAGGTAAAGCTAGTTATAGATAAAAAAGTATTTTGGTTTCAGCATTCGGAGAGAAATGATAGATTTTTTTGTATCGATTCATAATGCATTTGTTCAATAAATAATATTTTATTTATGAAATAAAAAAAATGTTGCCAGAGCAACTGATACATAAAACTTGGCCATTAGCTATTAAGGCGCTTCGCAGATATTTTGCACGACTATATAGCATTACATTTTTTACTGAAATGCTTGAATATCTAAATATACTATAATGCGAATATCTTTTTTGTAAGGCTGACCAGAAAAATGCTCAAGAATATTAGATATTGGGAATTGCTCACTTCCTATCTTAGTCTTATTTTGTACACTATTCATTACTGATTCAGCATTAATTGATGCTTCTTTTTTATCTGAATTTAAATCAATCGCACAGACCACGAATTTAGTAATTGGAATATTATCAAACTGAGGTAAATGTTCTTCTTTAATTTGTTTTCTGAGCGAATGGATAGATTTCCTATTATCAATACTGATTGTAATAACATGATGTCGTATGATTTTCTTAACTGGATAGTTATTAGGAATAACAAGACAGTTAAGTCTAATTTCTGACATTTTGCTTTTCCTAAATATAAAGGCTCATAGTGAATAAATTTTTAACTTTACATATATAAAGATATTTTGAAATATTTTATTATAAATAGCAGTTATATTTAATACATACCTTAATTTTTCGTAGGAAGGTTGGCTGAACTTTCACATACTCTTACATTGCTTTATATCTTGCTGAGAAAAAGTTAAGGAGGTATGAGTCATAATTAGTATTGTTGTCTGGTGCCAAGAGTTCTATGAAAGTGCATGCAAATAGAATTTTCAAACCTTTTCACATGTAGATCTACCGGAGAGATCATAGTTGGTTTTACATTTAGCGATCTTGAAATTGTGAGTCCCTCAGCCTTTCATAATATATGTTTTTGCCATCATTATTTGTTTATAGGATAGGTCCTATGTTGCAACTAGACGCTCTTTCACATTTTCTTATATTTGTTTGGGAAAAAAATAGAGGGACTTAATCAGCATATGTATTTTCTTTTCTTTATATGCAAAATTTAATATATCACACAGACCTATTATATGATTAGCTTATTTTGTCACACATGAGTACACGTATTGGCTGAGCCATTAAGGCGCTTCACAAGGTGCTGTGTATGGCTCAGCAAATTCTTCTGAACTGGTGATTATTACTCTGAGCTGATGAGCACTATTCTGGACTCTAAATTAAATGTATGCTAACCAGAGGTAAACACAATCATGATAAGCAATACTAATAATAATTCTGATCAAGTCAATGCTTTTATATAAGAAGAAAGATATAATAGCTATTCAGAAAAAACTCAGTATGTTCCCAGATCCAAAGAAGGGACCTATTGAGAGTAGAAATCAAATAGCATTGAATCAAAGCAAAAAAAGAAATAACACTTGAAGATTCATTTGGGCTATTATTTGATTTGATGAGGGAATTAATAGATATACGGGGAGATCTTAATGTGAATTGCCACCCCATTCTTATTATATTATATAATAATATACATGATCTTAAGGGAGAAACATATGGAAAAAGGACACTTGGGACATTATATCATTTGCTTTTATATTTGGAAGAGGATATAAGTATGATTCAGAATGTTCTTGGTATTGTTAGTTATTCTGATCAGAAAATAAGTGAATTAGAAGAAGCCAATAAAAATGCAAGAGCGTATCTTCAAAACTTTTGATAATTTCTTACCTTTAGTGCCTTTGGCAAAAAATGGTTCAGGTGTGTTAATACAGAAATTTATCTATAGGAAGTGAAAATGTTTTATTTTACTGAAAAATAACTACTATTATTTCAATTGTGTAAAAATTCAGCTAGTGTCAGATTAGCTAATCTATATTTTTTGTTGTACAGGGTATAATCCAGCAAAAAAATCTTTCAAGCTGATCACTGATCCAGATTAGTTAGTAGAATACCACTATTCTGGGACTAATATTCTTTCACCAACTCTATGTCACCGGCGCATCTGAGATAGAACTGAATTCTGATTATCTCACATACTTAGATCTAAAAGACTCTGAAGGCTTTGAGCTAAAAACTGTTTACTAGCAATGTTATTCTGTATAAGATGATTTCTAACCACTTTAATGAGATCAGGAGGCGTTAAAGTTTTCACAAAATTCTCTATGTGGATATTCGAATTTAGTTTATCTATAACTACTTTGCTAATTTTACAATATCTCCTTAAATTAAGATATTTTAAATTAAGACATGATTTAGCAATTTCTTTGATAGTTATATTGGTAATTTTACAAAAGCTAAGGCTGAGATGCTGAAGCCTTGGGCAAGAGCAAATGATATTACAAATTAATAGTTCACAAATATCTGTGCAGTAAGAAATATTTAGATATTCTAATTTATGATATGACTGGATAATTGCATATAAACCTTTACTAGTTATTATGCCCATATTACAGGATATATACTCATCTTTTTGCAAATTAAGATACTTCAGATTGGGGTATGATTCTGCTATTTGTTTTAGTATTTTATTACTAAATCCTATGTTAAATTTTAAATCTAAATAAACTATATTTGGGAATTTATGTGCAATATCATTGAATTTTTTATCTGAAAGTAGATGGTAGTTTGAAATTTCTAGATATGTTAGATTTGAGCTATAAACTGGCCTTTGTTTTCTTCATGCCATTTTCATAAATTTTTTCAATTGAGAGTGTTATGTCCATTCTAGCTCAATACGCCTCCATAGAATAGGGATACTGCATCTGTACCATAATTGGGATACAAATAGAGTGGGATAGAGTGACTTATCTACTGCTAAGAAATGTAAAATATATCCTAATAGTTCTGGTAAATAAAAGATACTTGATTATGCTATATATAGTGCATATTATATGTTATATCTTTAAACAAAAAATAAAATTACGCATATTGGTGATAGATCTAGCAAAATTTGTCAAAAGCACTGTATATGGCTCAGCAAATTCTTCTGAGCTGATGATTATTGTTCTGGACTAGTCAGAGTATCATAAATGGAGAGGCATATTATTACTATATACATATTCATCCTCACTCTCATCCTTAGAGCCAGAACATTCAGACTCTGTTTCAGTATATTTTGAATCATAATATTCACTTAAATTAAGATTTCTCATAACTTTATAATGTTTGAAAAATTTAGTTATTATGATTTCTCCATCTGAATCCATTGTAGTGAAATCAGGGAATAATAGCTCGTAAAACATATGCAATGAAAGAGATAATTCCCAAAGATTTTTTTTACAGTGATATTGTCTTTTTTCTCTTTCTTGTTTTTCGATCTCTTTAGATTTATTAATGTATATTGGTAGGTTTTGATGTCTATCAATAGCATATCCTATATATATTAGCTATATATTTCCTAAAACCAAATCATATTCAGGCTTATCAACAATTACAAAATTTGCTATATCTTTTTCCAAATATGAAGGGGGTACTATCTTATCAAAGATATTTGGCAAAGTGACAGAAACTTCTTTTCTATTAATCTAACCCCTCCTCATCATTTTCTTACCAGCATTTGTTACGCCAATGCCAAGGTCTTTTATTGCAGGATATCTTGACCCATATTCTCTAGAAATATATAAATTACTAATGCTATTATAAAAGGATTTAGGGTCAATCAGTGTTTTGCAAGTGAATGTACAATTCATTATTAATCTTTTGCAAATTTCTTGAAGCGCCTCATCTTTTCATATATTATTTATACTGCAACATTTTTTAAGTTCCTGTATTGATAAATTCTTTAGAATAAATAGTATTAACTTAGGCGTAAACTGATCAAGTAAATTAACTGTATGCATTTTATATGATTAGTAGAAATTTCAATCGGAAAAAATAGAGAGACTAGTAGCTAATATTTTCTTTTGATATATGCATATGGCTCAGCAAATTCTTCCAAACTAGTAATCACCACTCTGGATTGATAATCAGTATTACAGACTTGGCCTTAAGGCGCTTTGCTAAATTTTCTGCATTAAATATATTACTTTATTATAGCAATCATAGCAAATAATCCTGAAATAGTTAATCAATTATATGAAGTGCTATTATATAAGAAGAAGGATATAATAGCTATTTAGAAAAAACTTGGTATTAATGGTAATACAAATCAAATGGTAAACATTAAAGCAAGAAGGCGAAAAACACTTGCTGATTCATATGAGTTATTAAATTTGGTGGAGGATATAATACTAATAATACGGGATGATCTCAGCATTGATGGCAATCCCATTCTAGAAGAGGCACTCCAAAACAATAAAGCTTCTATGGATATTTCATATAGAGAAATATGTAATTTGCTTTTATACCTGAAAGAGGATATAATAGCAATTCAGGATGAACTCAGTATTATTGATTATTCTAATCAAGAAAGGGTAGAAAAAGTCAATGAAAAAGTAAGAGTATATCTTCAAAAGTTTGAGGAATTTCACAGTCCATTAGAAGATAATCCAAGTGTGATTTTACAGAAATATAGTGAAATGGTGATAAATAAAATTCAGTTTACTGGAGAGGGACATCCACTATTTTCAAATCTCTTCCTCAACAATTACACAAAATTTTCATAAAAAATTCAACTAGCACCGATCAGTGCCCATGTTTAATATAAGTTAGCTAATCTATATTTTTTATCACATAGACTATAACCCAATAAAAAATCTTCTGAGCTAATCACTGATCCAGATTAGTTAGATCAGTAAAATACTACCATTCTGGGGCTAATATTCTTTCACCAGCTCTATCATCACTCTGGATTGACATTTATCAGATAGCTAATTAGCCTTATTTTTTATTATATGCATTTTTTTCTGATCTTTCCTTTAGGCTAGATGCTTCCAAATCCTTTGATGCTTAATCATGTTTACCATTTTATCAATATCAGAATCAGATGAACTAGACTCAGATGAATTAGTCTCAGATGACAAACTAGATTCAGACGAACTACTCCCAGATGACGAACTAGACTCGAATGAAATAGTCTCTGATAACGAACTAGACTCAGATAAACTATTCTCAAATGAGCTTGATTCAGATGAACTAGTCTCAGATGAAGTAGACTTGGGTGGGATATTGGTTAAGGCTGTCAGATCCTTTTGGTCACTTTCCATTTTGATTATTTATCTGATAAACTTAATATCTTACCTCGAACGAAAAAATAAAATTAATAAATGATATCCTGACCCTCTAACCCATATATATGATTAGTTTTCATTAAAGAGTTTGAATGCTTTTACCTGATGATACGGTTCTCTCCTTAACCAATAATTTACTATAGTATAGTTTTTTGCAGGAGAGGCATGGTTATTAGGCAAATATTGAAGTGATTTACTGGCAATAGTCATAGCCTTTGATAAATTCTTTACTCCATGAGCTACAACTGCAAATACTGCCCCTAATTTGCGCAAATAGCTTGGAAGCAGTAATTTATCACTTTTTAGGAGAAATTCATCTTTTTTCAAAAATGCACTTAAGTATATAGATTCAGGCTTTTTAGGATCTCTTAACTGTTTAAAAGAAATTGCTTTCTGAATCCATGTAAGTAATTGTCTTGCCCGCTTCTCGTTCTTTTTCAGTGATTCAAATACTCGAAGAATGTTTTATATCCCCTATTTTTTGCGTATCCAGTTATACCTCCATTAAATATGTGCAAATTTTTAATTTCAGCAGGATGGATGCAGAGCATGATCATTACATCTGCTAGAGCTTATTTATTAGGTATATTAGATATGTTATATTCATCTAATCTTTCCTTAACTGATTCTAATAAAAAGTGATCCAGAAAATCGATCCCTTCATTTTTGTGTTATTCAGTGCGTTCCTGTTGGATTTTATTAGATGCTCTAGTTATCTCCAGAATCTTGGTAGCAAAGATTATTTTTTCTGAAGTATTGAGGGTTCACAATTCTCTTCAAAACCTAGAGAGATGTAATAAGATGATGACAGGATCAGAAGCAGTTTCAACTAAGGTTTTAGATATCACTTTTACATTTCTTTCACTAAGATTATCCTGAACAATACGCTGAGCCATTTCTTTAATAGTTTTCTCAGAACAAGTACTATTAGATACCTGATACAGTACCTGCTCCGGCCAAAATATGTTTTGCATATATTTGAAAATTGTGGGTAAATAGGATATGCAGAAAAAAATACATAATCATGGAATCCCATTCCAAAGCTATGAACGAATTATTTATATCAATTCACATTTTAGTAAAGTGTACGTACTAGAGCTAATATTTCTTCCAGTTCTAAAGCATTTGTCTTAGTGAACATATCATATAAAACATTTGGCTTATACTTTGAATGAGCTAAATTCGGATGATAGAGGAATTTTATGAATATGTTGTTTCTCTAAGCTTTTGTCTCTTCATGCCTCTAGCATAATTTTAATAGTTAGCATAAAGTGAGATTGTGTCAATTAGCTTTGAGTAAAATTTGCAATAGACTTATTTTTTTATTAACCACTGCTAGTAAACTTCTTTCTAATACAATGTTCCAAATATGATATGAAATGAAAGAAAGATATCTTTTTAATATTGGCAATTCATGTAAAGGTGGAATTAAAAGCCTTTCTTCTCTCCAATATATATATCCTCTGAGTAGCAATTTATGATATACTGGCCCATTTATAATTATCATGTGATTAGATTTGGGGTTATATATTTTTTTGTAAACTTTATTAGTCAGTGGATCTAATATATCCATAGCATTAGTATGAAAAGTCATTTATGACCTATTTTAATATTGAATAATTTAAATACATATTTTATTATAAAATTAAAAGTGAAATAGAGTTTTATATCCTAAAATACTTACATAGATCATATTATTTACTAGTATATCAAAAGAGATAGTTCCATTTGTGGGGGAATCTGTACTCATACTACTGGTTGTGCAAGACACTGGAAATTATATGAAAAAATATGAAAAAAAGACCATACCTGGTTTGTGGATTTCCTACTGATGTTGATTCGGAGTATTGCGCCAAATATTGTTCTAAATATTTTGCAAAATATCATGCAATGAATTATTGAATAAGAATGAAGTATGGGGCTGTTGCCCTTCAACCCAAAATCTCCTCTAAATTGTCTGTCAAGGAATGAGCAAAAAATATTATTTCATTCATTAGTCGATTATTATATAAAATCTTAGCAGAAGCCTATGTCTCAAAAGTATGTAATTATGTATCCTGACTAGAGTGCCACAAGAATAGATATTTTTTACTGATAGATGTAGCCTTCTGCAGAATTATATTATATAAAAATGGCAGAAAGCTATACATATTAAATAGTATTAGCATATATTGAATAAGTCCTGAATATTTTTTGTAATTTGTGTATTATCCACTTTACTAAAACTAGTAAAATTATCTAATATTAATCCATTGGATAGAAATTTACTATACCTATATCGAGTATCTTTCCTATTTTTCCAATAAATTTCTCCATCCGTTTGATATGAAGGTAATCTAGGAGTGTCTTTAGTATCAAATGATCCATCTAGGTAATAATACCTGCAACTTCTATCTATAGCCTTAAATTTCAACCCATAAGTTGCATAAAGTGCTGAATTCAGTAAACCAAGTTTTGTCTGATCTGTTTTTAATCCTGATTTTTTAGCTTTGCATGATGCATCTGTATTATCAAATACCTGAGCCATTCTGGGAAATAACTTATGGAGATATGATAATGATTCAGGAGAATTCAGATGCATCTTAACATTATCAGATTTATATCTGGTTCTATCATCGATATCTAGTTGGTGTGCAAATTCTTAATAATTCTAGGTAAATTCGATGCCTCTCAGCCCGGGTTGCAGTTGTGAGCCTATTTTCTCTGTAATCTTTATGGAATATAGCCTCAACAGCCATTTTATTGTTAGTACCAGCATCTCGTAATTGCTTATAAGTCCTAAACCATTTCATATGATTGTAATTCCCATACTTTGAGATGAAATTCTCAGTTAATGATTCAGGTGAAATTTTATAATAATTTACAATATGATGCCTGTCTAAAGAGCGCATCTCTTCTAAAGTCTTCTTTGATTTATTCTTCAATAATTTAGCAGTCTTACGATCGATAATAGTAGCATTAGATACATCTGCTATCTCCTCTACTTTAATGGTAAAGAAACTCGCCTTCACTGTTTAGGATAGTGACATCATAGTATTTTCAGGTTTAGAAATGAGTTCTATGACAGAAATTATCATACCCACATTTTAGAGAAAATCAATTATCTTCCAACCAAAATAAGTGCTAGAAACAGAATCTTTTCAACATATAGGCCACCCATAAACGAACAGTTGGTATATCCTTATTCTGAATGATAGAGTCTATATCTGAAAATATTTCTCTATTCTGAAGTTTCCAGGGGAGACATTCGTATTTAGTATTTAACAACCATTGGAATAATCCATTCTTTGTGACTGGAATGTTAAAAAATCTCTGCTCAATATAGCATATATAATTTTTAATATACTATAACATCTGATTCGTTCTAGCATTTGTTTCTATGTAGCAATTAAAAAGACAGAATGCTTGCTCAAACTTTGGATTAGTGCAAGATACTCCTATTTTTAGAGTACTAGTATATGCAACAAGATTCACATCACTCCATGATTCTTCTACATTGCTAAAATCCTGAGCTTTTTCCATTGAATTGGATTTGCCATAATATTCCTTGATTCGTAATTCTGAAAAATCAGTCTTAGGAGTACGAGAAATCCCTTGTACGTCCTTTCTGAGATGGCAGATAAGTGAAGTACTTTTCTGATTCTCAAATGGTAGTGAAGACATTTTCTTGGCCCAATCCCAGAGTTCAGCTAATACAATTTCTTTATTAGGAGCCAAGCGGAATGTCTTATCTTTCTGAGGCTGATAAGTATTGTGGATAACTGAGAATGGTTTATCCTTATGAAAGGCCTTAATCCATTTGATATTTAGATCAGTTAGATCGTTATCCATGATGATAATGTGCCTTGCATTTTAAACCAATTTATATAACTTTTCTATCAATTGTCTGGCCAAATGACTCTGTACCTGAGCAATTATAGACACTATTTCATCAAGCTACAAATCGTATTGGATTGGAGAGTATTTGCATTTTTTATTACATTTACAATTATTAGTAATATAATGTAAACTTTCTATCTGATATACTACCCTCTTGTGATCAGGTAGATTTATATTACTATTGATATCATAATATGATTTGAGATTGAGTCTTGTAGTAATAGCATTCAAGTAAGAGTGGCGCGTAGATAATACTAGCAAATTCACGTCATCAGATATAGTAGGATGCTCTAGAACATATGTTTTTCCTGTCTTCCAAGGTAATCCTACATAGATATTGCCTTCATTGGGTAATAGTCTTACATATCTTTCCTTATATATTTCTGTCGCTGTAAAGGTTTCATTATACTTAACCCAAGATGGTATTTTTACGAAGACTTTAGGAAAACCTAGACCCTTTATTCTATAAGAGGTGGAAGATAAATTTTTATTTTCTTTCTGAATTTTTTCTGCAATAGATGGGTCACATTCAAAAACTTTTTCACGTTCATCACTATTTTGCCAAAAGCATTTTACGATAAACATCCCACTGCTAGCACATACATAACCAAACTACCACTGAACCTTGTTATGTATGCAATTACATTATGAACACTCTAGTGGAGCTTTCTGGTTAAAATATATGAAGTTTTCTGAGTCCTTTTCTTCAATAGTCCAATCCCTAAGATAGTTAGAATGTCTTTACAAAACAAGGTCTGTGCATTTTTGTAATATATTATGACCTACGATTATTCTTAGTAGATTATTATTTTTTTCTGTACTAAGTAATCAGAGTCTTACTCCAAACTCTAAGCTAGTAGGTGACTGAAGATTGAGGTCATTTCACTCATTATCTAGTGAGAATTGAAGAATGCGTTTCACATGATCTTTTTTTGCTAAACCAATAAGGCAAAGGTTAAAATTCTGACCAGGTAATCCTCGATCAATATACTTACCAAATTTTTTCCTGATTAAGGTATATACTAATTCTGTGAATGCTTTGAGTTTATGATGATCGATAAAGAGAGCCAGTGCATATAAAATGTGGTAGCTACACTTACTAGGGTCTGATAATATAGCGATTACCAATCTTCTGAGAATATCTTCCCAGCTACAATCAAGAATTCAATATAAAGCTCTTATGAAAGATAAACAGATTCAAATGAATACTTCTTGTACATTAACACTATTTGCTTTCATATCTTCTTGTAAAGTATCTATATCGATTATGGCTCTTAAAGGGTTTTAACCATTAATACATTTATGAATCCCAGGCAAGTCGTATACTTCAGAAATATCATCTGCAATGGAAAACTTTGGGCTCGATTACCATCTTGGTCGATTTTGATAACCAATTTATCTTTTACTTCATCCTGGTCATAAGCATTATATAAACTAGACTCTTTTTCATTTAGAAAGAGAAATAAATAGATTGGAAAATATTCTAATGATCTCTTTTCATCTGACATATCTCTAGATGGTGATAGGAAATTTCTCGAATGACATTTAGCAAGTCCTTGAAAGAAAAATTATTATTAAACTTTTCCTATCTTAAAGTATATGCCACATTAATCTTTTGCTTTTTTATATTTGGTGGTTGAACCAATGGAGTCTTGATAGTGCTGGTTAAAGTGCAGAAAGCTTCTTCATTATCTGATTCATAATTAAACTCATAGTCATTATAATCATCTGACCCTAAGTCAGATTTATTATCAGTGCAACTGCTTGAGTTACTTAAATATTCATCGGAACTGATGCCATCATAGCGGGCAGTTCCAGTGTGATCAGTTTGGTTGAAAATAATTGAGATATGCATGTCATTAGTTTGAAAAGGTTTATATTACTTTATAAAATTCAGAAATGTTTAATTATTTTTTTTTGATGAATACAAAAAAGAAGCGATATCGAACTTAGTCGGCAAATTATAAAAAAATACAACTTGATATACCCTAAAAAGTGTAGCCTTCTGCGTAATCTATTATATAAAAATTGGCAGAAGGCTACACTTTCTAGACATGTATTTGGGTATGGTATAAATGGACCAGCTATGATAATACGTAATGCAACTGAAAGTGAAGGTATCTGTGAAATTATTATATAAAAATATGGCAGATGCCTTCACTTTTTTAGATATGTACTCAAATATAATATAGCCTCTGTGTAAGATTTATCCTTCCTAGATATGTATTCAGATATGATATGAAGGCTTCTTTAGAAATATTAGTACTTGGCTACTCTTTCATTAGTATGAATTTAGAAAAGTGGCAACCGGATATACATCCAGAATATAAGTCTTCTTCAGCCTCACTCTTAGTGTCAAATAGGAGGTTAGAAGCAGAATTAAACCTAGTCAGTAATATTGTGTAAGTAAAAGTATTATCACTTATTGTAATTTTTATTTCATATATGCATTATCACTATTATGTTTTCAATCGATCACAAAATGGGATAATATATATATGAAATAAAAGTTACAAGAAAGTGACGGGAAAGTACCCAGAACTAAAGGTATAGTAAAATTAACAAAAATTTTGGCCAACACTATTTTATGATTTTGACCAGAACTTTGGATATAATAATTCTGCATTCAAGCTGGTAAACAAGTTGCTACCATGGTGCCAGCTTGGATCCTCCAAATCACATATCCTAAAAATTGGCCAAAATTATGGTATAGTGCCAGCTGAAATTAATTACAAATTTACTGCGCCACTTGACACCATATTTTTTTTTACTACATTTTGGTATCTCGAAAAGCAACCAAATAGGCGCAAAGAATAAGTACTCCAATATAGAATCCAGCACCCAACCAGGTGCAGGAGGTCAGCATTCTTAACATAAAACCAGATATCTAAACAGCTACAGAGGACTAACAACTCCATTAAAGAATTTAGCATGTAAATGACTCAGAAACAAGAAGAAAAGTGTGGTATTTAGATTATATAGTGGTAGTTAGGTTAAATGGTGGGTGGTAGTTAGATTATATGGTGGTAAAAAAATACAGATAGCAAGAAAGATTTAAAAGGATAGCTAGAGTATAAAAAAGATACCTGATACGCGAAAATAAATAGATTTTATGGTGATAATTAGATTATATTATTTAGATTATATGGTGATAATTAGATTATATTATTTAGATCATATGGTGGTACTCAGATTATTATGGTGGTATTTAGATCATATGGTGGTACCCAGATTATATGGTAGTATTTAGATCATACGGTAATATCCAGATTATATGGTGGTAATATAATCTAGGATAAGTAGGATACCACTATGTAATATAATTTATATTACATAGTGGTATCCCACTAGAGTTTCTATCACTTGATAAAGATATTCTTTATAGCTTACTTAAACGAGACAACTTGAGGATTAAAGAAATTGAGATTTGGGATAATTTAATTAAATGGGGTATTAAACAAACTCCTAGTTTAGGAAGTTCAAATAATAATAGAGATAAATGGAATGATAATAATTATAAAGCATTAGGAGATACTTTAAATCAATTTATTCCTCTCATTCAGTTTGTGAAAATTAGTCCCGGTGATTTTTTTGATAAAGTTTTTCCCTATCGAGCTGTAATTTCTCATCATATTTATGAAGATATTTCCAAATTCCATTATAAAAATGTATTACCAGAAGCCACTTCACGAGTTAGAAAAAACAAGTTTAAATTAATTATAAAAATTAGATTTTCTTTCCTTAATGTTCTCTATAAAAAGAGACAAAGACAAATTTCAAGGAGGTAAAACAAAATAACGAATCATCAGATTTTATTTATCGAGGTAGCCAAGATGGAATTGATAGCATAATATTTAGTTTATAATGTGACAGTTATATTATGGTCTGATTTTGTTCGATCAAGGAAGTTGAAAAGTCTTTTAGTACTGTAGTTTAAATTTTTATTAAATGTAAATCTTGAAGTTTTGAAAATAAAATTTTTGTGTAATAAAATAAAACTATAACAATTGCTCATTAAATAGTCCTGATATGCATTTTACTTTGGATATACGAAAAGAAAATGATAATATATGAACTTTATTAAGTTATTATGATAATATTATTTATTATTTTCAACTAAAAATTTTCTAATGATACCAAAATTTTTATATTTTTCAATTATTTTCATATTTTCAATATTTTTATCTAAACTATCACCAAATCCTTTAATAACAATAAAAGAAAAAGATTTTTGTGGTAAACGATTTTTCCAATTAATAAAAAAAGATTCTAAATCTTTTGAAAGTAATTCTGAAGCTACATAATTATATAAAAATAATTCATGAAAATTTTTTGATGAATAATTAACAATAATTTCCAACATTTCATTTTCTTTTAAATAATTACTACCACACCAAATTTTAATACTTTCTAATTCTTGACAATTATTAAAAATTATTTTTAATGTTTCTAATTCATCCTTCATAAATAAAGTAAATAAAGATTTCAAATTAGGACAAAATTTAGCTATAGCCAAATTTAAAGAATTATTACATCTATATACATTTAATTCTTTTAAATTTTTTCCATTAATTTCTAAAAATTGAATTAATTCTTCAACTTTTGGACAAGCATATTCAAATTTTAAAATTTGTAATTTTAAAAAAACAACATATTGTAAATCATTAAATTCTCTAATTATAGAATCACTATATTCTAATGATAAAATAAGTTCATTTAAATTTTTAAAATTTGAAATAAATGATAATGAACCATAACTTTTTCCTTGTAAAGATAATTTTGTTATTGTATTTGAATGATTTGTTAAAAAAGGTATAATTTCTGACAAATCCATATATTTATAAGGTTGAGTTAATGTTAAACATTTCAAAGAATTTTGTAAAGATATTAAATCTTTTAATTCATTTGAAATATTATATTTAAATTTTATATCTAATGATTGAATATTATGACATAATTTTGATAATTGAAAAAAAAATTCAGTATGATCAGAATTACATTTTAATTCTGAAAGATCTATTAAACATTTTCTTGCATTAGGAAAATTAGTAAATGGTATAAATTGATTTGGAATATTTATATTATTAATATCTAAACAATATATTAATTTTTTTAAAGAAGAAATTTGATTTATAAACATTTTAATTATTTCTTGTGTTACTAGATGATTTTTATCTTTTATATTTAATGGAGTGATAGTAGATTTTTGATTTTTAAAACTTTTAAGATTTTTTTTAAGAACATCATCTATTATTATATTAAGTTCAAGAATTGAAAGAACTTTACAAAATGATGGATAATTAAAAAGTGGAGGTTTTGAAATTGAATTCGAAATAAAAATTCCATTCTTATATAAAAGTTCTTTTGATTCATTAGGAAGACAATTTATTAAAGTATTAAGAATTTTAATTTGATGTTTATAAGAAATGGATTGTTTAAAATTCCAAATGTTCCTCCATAAAATTCTAACAGAGACTTCACACCAAGAGCGATTAACTAATGAACATGAATATAAAGTTACTTTATCATTTTCTAAATATTCAAAAATTTCGTTAAGACAATCGGCATGAAGTTGAAAAGAAGACATTTTCAATTTTTTTCAATTGGAATGTTTATAAAAATCTTGGAATTTTTTTTTTTTTAAAAAAATAATTTAAATAGTTGAAGAAAAAAAAAGGTAGTTCATTATATTACTTTTTAAAGTAAAATATCCGTAACATTCATTTATTTATAGTAGAAAATTCCTTAATATATAGCGTACAATGTACGATGTAAATCATTGTTTATATTTATATTGAAAATAATAATATTCCCAAAAATAGATTGCCGTAATAATACAATGTGTGAAACTTTTTACAAATAATCTACACATTGTCGTACAATTTTGTTTAGAATTTAAAGAATTTTACATACAAAAAAAAACATCGTACGTCAGCTGACGCATTTAATTTATTAGTATTTTGGATGACTAAATAAACTTATCACCATATTTGTTCATATTAAAATCGTGGAATTTACAAAATATTTAATTATTATTTTCATTTTTAAAGCGATTTCTTTATATTTTTTGCACCCAAAACATTTATCATAATCAATAATTAATTTAATAGTAATAGCAAATTATAATATTGATATTTGTGTTACTTGTGGAAATCTTATTATACTATTTCCATAACGTACTACAAAGTTTCCATTTTTTTTAAATACCTAATGGAAATTGGGCAGTAGACATCGGGGTATCCATGATGGATACCACATCACTTCGACCAATGATATTTTCCTATTGACATGTTTCTTGGATAATTTCCGGATGGCGTTTTTAATATTTTCCAGAAAGTGTTATACAATGACTAAGATTCGGATTTATATTTTTAAGGTTGTTTAAATCTTATTAAAATGTAAAGCACATAAAACACTCGTTACACAGTACATCAATTATCATTGTGATAATATTCAATAAATAACTGAATAAAAACTATTACATATTTAAGAATTTTAAAGAAATATACTAAGCGTATATGCTACTTTCTATTTACATATTGTATAATCAGTATTACGTTTAACAGCCAAAGCAAATAATTTTGCCAAGCCAATGTTTGTACCATGATTATGAAATAAATGAACTATTTAGACTCAATTTACACTGGTTAATCCGTTAATCGTTTTTGGTATTTTATGGAGGAACATTTAGAATAATTCTATACTATATAACTATATATACTCTTTTCCTAGTTAAGTCATTTACAATAATTTATTTTATTTGTTTATTTATAATTGCTTTTATTTATACAGTACATAATAATAATAATAATAACAAAGTTTATATAAAATTTTGAAATAAAAGTATTTTATTTATAAGAATCTTAATTTTATTATGTATTATTATTATTCAAATTAAGTCCCCGTGATATGAAATAGTTATTCCAGCAGGATAGACATGGAATAACACGGTTGCGCTGAAAGTCCGCCATTACTCATAATTTGATAAAGCTCCATTGTTTGATTATGTATCATTTTACAAAAATTCTTTTAATAGTGATATGAATATATATATATTTTTTTTTGGAAATTAACGAAACCTAAATTAACGTTAGAGGTTTACTTTGAAAATTTTTATTTGTTTAATTTGTTTTATTCTTTGAATTTGTTATTTGATGGAGTAAAACTTGTAAAACTTAAAAAACACAATCAATATACTGTACAGTATATATATATTATCCTTTTTACCTTTTTTAGTTTAAATTTTCATAAAAAAGGAAATAAAACAATAGGAGAAATAAAAAAGATTCACTATTGCTATTGTATACAATACATCAATCGAGTGTTTCACATTCGAATTTCGAATCCAATAAATGATTTTTTTGCTACGCCAAAGAATAATAAATTCTGTTACATCTTTCTTATTAATACATTATCACGTTAAAAAAAAAAATATCTTTCTTTTCTTATAGATTTTAGCTTAGAACAGCCTTGGTGGTAATTTTAATAGGAGGTTATTTATTTTTATTTTAAGAACATTTATTAACGGTCTTTTCTTTTTTTTTCTTGCAGATTTCAATTTAGACCTTTTGAAATAGCCTTGGAGGTAATTTCAATAGAAGGGAGGAATTATTTATTTATTTTTATTTTAAGAATGTTTATTAACATTCTTTTTTTTTCTTGTAGATTTCAACTTGGGCCTTCTGGAATAGCCTTGAAGGTAATTTCAATAGGAAGGGGGGGATATATTTTTTTATTTTATTTATTTTAAGAACATTTATTAATGTAGGTTTCACTGGTGCTAAATGTTGATATATAGATTACCATATAGTTCCAAAATTAAGCATACTTTTTTTGTTATAGGGATGCTAAATTTTGGTGTATAATTTTTTTAAAAAATCATATTTATTTTAATTTTGTATTTAGGATATCTCGTGATCCAGTAATTAAAAAATCAATGAAATTTAGCTCATTAGATTCGTCTCAATAAAAGGAATCTAATGGTAGTTATTTTATATCTCTAGGATAAATATTGGCCGAGATATCATAAATTTATTATCAAAAGAGTGCTTATTTTCAGGTTATTTTTATATGTAGGGATGCTTATTTTTGGGTGATGCTTAATTTTGGAGTTATACGGTAGATATTTATTTACACATAATAGATAACATTAAAGTTAACTGCTGATTGTATGTTTTTTTTAATCAAAAATTGATTCCAGATAGGTTTATTATTTTAATTTTTTCATTTTTAATTGAATGTACAATTATAATAGTATTTATTTGTTATAAAGTAATTAAGTACAAATATTTAAAATTAATAAAGAAATATATCAATCTTTAAAACCCATTGTTGCATATTCTTAAGTCTATTATCCAGTTTACGGACCTTCCTAAAACTCTTGCTTTCCTTATCTTTTGTTACGATATCTTGATACTCGTAGTCGTCGAATATTTCGTCTGGTACCACAAAGACTAAATTAACAGGTTTTCCTCTTTTATAAGCTGGCATGTTTTCAACAATTCTAACTAACTCGGTTTGTTTGATTGGATGATTTTTTGACACCGTCACTTGAAAAATCATGTCAGGCATGTAAAGTAAATCTGCCGCACCAAAATTTGGTGTTTCTGGCAGGATAATCATGCCATCCCCTTTAGTTGAAAGTTCCTCTGCAATTCGTATAAATGTTGTTTGAGGTTTACCCATAGAAACTTTTCGAAATTTGGGTTTATTTTTTGAATTATTAGGGCGTTCAAACAGCTGTCTCATGTGAAATGTATCATCATCAAACCGGAAAAGATGAATTACGTACATCTCGAACATAATCCCCCTGGCACTGGGATATTCTTTCATCTTTTGAATCTGCTCCAAAAGAGAGCTCCATGCCTGTTTCTCCAGCTTTTCCTCGATCTTATCATATATATAACGAGAAGCCCATTGGAGGCGGTAATGATTATAATAGGGATCTGGCCATTGATGTATTAGTCGACTGCTGTATTGAATAAAATAGGCATCTTCGATAAAGCACAATATAAGGTCATCAAAGTTTTTAACTTGCTTGAGAGAAAATAGAACGTGTTCAAAAGCTTCCTCTATAATAATTTCGGAGTCTTTATGATATACCATCGAACGTTCAGCCCTTCGGAAAACGTATCTTGGCACACCGCCTGCCTTGGCATAAAGGGCAAGCATTATGTTTTCCGGAACGTTTGAGAAAATATTTTTCTGCAAAATGACAATTCCTCAAACGACCAAGGTGGCATGCGAATAGTTCGCACAACATCCTTTTCGTAAAATTGAAATTTGTCTTTAACAACGCCTTTTGGCGATAAAGCAACTATTGTTTTTGCAAAAACCAACTTTGGGGATAAAATCCCGTCCGCGAGGTACCATGTTTCAGGGTCATCAAGATAGGCCGAGAAGTCATCATAGCTCCCATAATTGATATTAAGTCCTTCAAAACAGTAGAATTTTTCACTTTGAAGAGGTTGAAAAATGATCGTGGCATTATTGGATTCACACAAAAGCCGAATTAGGAAGTAAATCAAGAAACATGATTTACCGGTACCCGCCGTTCCGGTGATTAGAAACTTGTGATCGATATCCCCAGATGATGCTTGGTGGATTAACATATGATAAATTTCCTCGTATGATTCTCTTACATATAGTGCCGGTTTCCCAATCACTGCAAGCGGTTTATCTTGAGGATGTTTAAAAATCTTGCCCTTATAATTCTCTGATTTTTCTTCTTCGATTTCGGTTGAAGAAGAAATCTCGATCTTTTCTATTTCTTTGGTGTTGTCACTCTCAATCAAATAACTGACTAATTCACAAATGTTACTAAATGTTGGATCTGATAATGAAAAATAAAGAGTAATGATCAATAATAAATCGTAGCTCGTAGGAGTCTGACGACACATTCTAGTGTGTCGTAATAAATTTTTTCAACGCGATATGACTTTATTTTTCGATATCGTTGTCTCATTGCCGTCTGCACTATGACTGACATATATGTTCCGTGAATATGATGTTTTTCCATCTTTCCAGGAAAACGGCGACGTTCGACTTTTGCTGAATTAAGAGAATTCAAGAAAGGAAAAATATTAGGTAAATTTTACTAACACAGAGATGTCTTACCAGCAATGGGTTGTCCTACGATAACGCGAATGTGTTTTTTGGACGGGTTTGACGATAAGAAGCAGGAAAAAAAGCACAAGATTTAAGTAAGTATTCGGTTTTGTTGGCAAATATGACACAGTGTATATGAAAATGAAGCTCGCTTACCAACAACAGGAATTCCAACGACAACTTGAATGTTTTTTCCTCCGAGGCTCGTAAAAGTTTCTCCAATCGTATTTGCTGATATTACCAATTTGTTGTCATCGCTTAACATATAATTAATATTATTAATTACACTCTGATCAACGTCGACTTGCCATAGAATGAGTTTGTCGGCGTCAACATTAGCGAAGTCGTTCGGTTTCTTATTTCTGATAATTTCCCTGAGATCGAAAAGATCATTATTCGACCTAACTGTGACTTTGAAAGCAGACGTACAGTACTTCCTTTAGCAAAACACCAAAGAGTGGTGAGCTCATCAACAGTCGACATTATTAAGTATTACGAATTATTACAATGAATAAATAGTGAAGGAATTTTTGCAGATTGAGGTCGTATATATGAGAATCGATTGTCGGCTTGTCGCACAAATTGATCTGATGATTAGTAATCATACATATTTATTTTTTTTATTTTTATTTTTATAATTACGTAGTTTATTTATAAGGACAATTATAATCACGTGATAAACTCATACATATTTATTTCAGTTATGATTTTGCGAACTTATTTCTTCTTAAACAGTCACATGAGATACGGTAATTAGGGATGGCAAAAAACATGCTTAAAAATATTGTTTATTGATTAAAATTTATTATAATAATCATGTCGATCAATGTTTTAAAACAATAAAAAACTGATTTAAATTGTTTTAAAACATCTTGTTTTAAAACACGTGCCATCCTAACGATAATTAGTCCACTTCCAGTATCCACAAAATTTTTCCACCCCCACGTGACCTTTATTGTCACTGGTGTCACACCCCCTGTTTTCCATTTTTGCTATGTATTCCAGAGAGATTTTTTTCGGTGTGGAAAATCCAGGCCGAGAATATATAATTCCGGCCGAAATCACGTGGAGTGGAAATTTTTGTGGTAATAGAGTAGTGTAGGACTCTCTTAAGTACAAGCTGGCTCGAAATTTAAACACTTAGCATAGTATTTTTTGCTATAGTTGCTTTAGATTGTGCATAAATTTCATAGCCTGTTAAATACATATCATGATTATATGATACTGATGCCAACTTATTCTTTTCTGAGTGTGGAGTAGGTTGGGATAAAAGCTCTAGTTGAGACGCTTCATTTTTGCCTCTTCTTGTAATATGTATTGTTTATGTTACCAGATTATAAATTCCCTTCTATCAATAGATTGAAGAATTTCTTTTCTTCTTGCATGTTTCTTTGAAATAGTATTTCTATTAATACATGTCTGGGAATCTTCGTTTACTTATTTTCCGGCGGTCTCATATTGATAGTTCTAATTTTATAAGTATTGTTTATAAAGAGAAGAAAAAGTTTAAAGGTTAATAAAAAAGGAAATAGATCACTATAAATTGTTAAAATAGTTAAAATAGTATATCATGTGTATATTTATTTAGTGACACGCTCCTGGAGATTACCCATTTATTTCATGGGGAGGGGAATACCATGTTTTTTTCCCTTTGGGAAAAAAACCCAACTCCTCATGAAATAAATAATACTTGTACTTTAACAAATTATAAGGTTCAGACCTAATAATAGTAATAATAGCAAGATATTCTATGAGATCGGAAAAATTCAGGTCAGAATCATAAAAAATTATAAAGCAAAAAGATGTTTATTTAATAGATTCTCCTAGATCTCAGTATGTTTGGTTATAAAAGATCTACAAGCAACATAATAATCGTGTAAACCTTAAAAGATTGTTTTGCCCCAAGTTGACAATTGGCCTAAATTATCAGCCCATTTTTATAATGCCTTAAGACATACCCAACGATACTTTCCTTATATAGTAATTATTTTTGATTTGGTGCATGACCGGAGAAATTCGGAAGCAAAAAGTAAATATAAAACATACAAGTATAATAATACAGTATGTGTAATTCTAGAAATTATAGAATGGAATCAAAAAATACAGTATCCCTGCATATTGTCATCATATGTGGGCGTTTGTATACGTATTTATTTCCGTTACTGTATCAATTCTTCGTACCATGGTTTCTTTGTTTTTCACGTATATAAAGCTACTGTATAAAAAAAATGCCAACTAGAATTATTATCAATCTATTTACAATAGATACAAAAGTTATAAACTTTTCTCAAGAACTATCAATATGAAATTTAATGTCGTTGTATTAGTATCAATCAATCTGTTCTTTTTTTCAATTCTTACAAGCAAGACAAATGCTGCTTGTGATAATGAGGCGATCATAAATACTTATTTTGAATGTAAGTCATCTGAAGCCTCATTAAGTATTGTTGGTTCTGACCCAGCAGATCTTGGTTGCTGTGACCAAATCAAACTATTGTGCCCGGATTTTCAGTAAGTACATATTTCTTTTTATGAGTATGAAATATTTAATTAAAAACTCATACAAATTATTTGTATGGTGATAGTCTGATATCTGAATGTGGATAATTAGGGTAACTCTTTTGGATAAAATTAATATAGCAATTTTCTAGTTGAATTTTTATCTGGCCTTATCACTTTTTAACATTTTAATTGTTATTGTTATTATAACATTATTTTATTATGTGAATAATTTTTCATCATTGAAATTTTGTAATTTTTTAAGATTTTAAAGAAGTTATTAGATTAAATTACATTAAAATGAGTAAAATAATAAATCAATAAAACTTTTCTGCTGTAATTGTTTAATGCATGATATTCGCACTATTCCTATTTTTTTTTATCGATAATAATGATAATAATGCGACGTATGTATCATTGGGTAAGAATAAATCACGTGAGTTATAATAAAAAACATGGATAAAAAAAAAATAAAACTGCAATCCCTCCCCTTAAATTTTTTTTTATTACGAGATCTAAATTTTATTTGTCCGGGTCAGAGTGCATAATAATCGCCAGTTTTTTTTTAATTTTTAACAGAGGATTTTTCAAATGGAACCAGGATAGGTGAATAGAATTATTAACGGGCAAATTTGATTTTTTGAGGCTTTGAAAAAAACAAATTCCTATTAAAATAAAGGTAAAAACAAAATATGTAATGATCTAAAACAATACACAAGAAAAAAATATATTCAGGGGGTTTGTACAACATGTAATATAACCCAAATTACCACAAAATTTTACCCATAATTTTTGCCGGTGAAAATTAAATATTTTTTTTTCAGTTTAAATTTAAAATTGATTTTTCATATAAAATATTAATTTCATATTTATTTGTAATTTTTTATTTACATTTTATGAAAATATAAAGTTTTATTAATTAATTAAAAATGAAAATTTTGATGTTGAAATTACTTTTGATATTATAGCTAAATGCATTCTATCTTTAATAAATTAAATAAATTAAATCTCAATCTTTTTCTTGTGTTCATTCTATTTTGTTCAATTACTGCGTTCTTTAATATCTTAATATTCTTTCTCCACTTTTTCCCCACATTTCGTGGAAATTGTCTCAGTATACCTTTCTTTGTTTATATATGTCTTTTCTTCAGACTGTTCTTTCAATTTTTTCCCTTCTTCCCATCTCTTAGCTTAAAATTATTATTAAACCCGTGTCATAGCCATTTTCGACCAGATGATTTAACGCTGTTCATTCGGATAATTTGATGGATGTCAATCATATCGATCTACTGTAATATTCCGTTTCTTAAGTCAGAAGAAAAAAAATTTTTTTTTGTATTTCTTATTTTTACAGTCTATACATACAGTATATCGTTTAAAGATATACTTTTTTTAAAATTAGAATACTTGCGTATCCAAATAAAAATTTAAATATTATCATACAGCCTTGTAAATTCGCATATTTAATTATAGTAATTAAATCTTCAATTTGCTAGTTAACCTATAAAAAACATCTACTTATTTAATATATTATACTAGAAAGATGAATGAAAAAATATGGAATATTAAAAAAAGACAAATTAGAAAACAGTTAAAAAAGGAAATACTTATAAAGAATTAAGCAAATTGCTTGATTTTGAATATTTAAAGTAACATTTTTTGAATCAACAAAAGGAGCAGGATCATAAGCAGGTGGAGGAACAATGGTATAAGCAGGGACAGGAGTGTAATATACAATATAACTTGATCTTCCAATATCGCCATATTGTTGTTCAACCTTAAATCTTTGATAATAACCCAAACTGTCATAAATAAATGAAGCTATAGTATTGGTTGTTCATTGACAAAAAGTTTCAGTAATCGAATGAATGTATGATAAAATTGTCATAAATATGTATGATATAAATATACTTACTACGTCAATTATACAACTTATTACAAGCATAACGATCATTGTGAAAATAGTCTTAATATACCAATCCACACAGCATTCCATATCCATCCTATCAAAGTCAGATTTCTTGATTAATTGTTCACAAACATCTTTATTGAAATAAAATGCTACAGCTGAAAATATGATTGAAACTGCAAATCCTAAAATAAGTTGCCACCAATAGAACATGGCATAAATTCTAACATATTTAGTGTTATTCTGAATTCAAATATATCAAATACAGTATATCATTATTTCTCATGTTAATTAAATTCACAGTAAAATAAGTTTTTAATAGTTGAGAATACTTACCTTTAATACGCCGATTATACCAGAAATATAGGCAAAAGTAGCACCTATGTAGTATGTAGATAAATCAATATAAAAGAATCCAAATTTGCTTAAAATTGATAAATGATACGCGTTGGATAAATAAGCTATCTGATAGGATAACGAATAAACGAATGAGATGTCAACCTGCTGAGTAAATATAACTTTCCAAGAAAGAATACTCACAGTTCCAAGAGAGGCTAATATAAGAGTAGCCACCCTAAAAACAATGAACATAAGACTCATAAATATAGCTAATTAATGATCACTCAATTCTTTTAAATTGTTTTACCTAAGACTAATAAAGCAATAATACTTAGACAACATGGTAATTCAAACTCTGGGGAGACAAAAATAAATGAAAATGTCAGAGAATTAAATGAGTTTTTATATGAATATCAAAATTTTGATCACGTTATGTAATTTAAAGATAAACTTTTTCTGGCGTAACCACAGCATCTCCATTTCCGCTTTTGTTGATAGCAGTTTTTGATGCTTTTAATAATTAAAGAATTTTAGCCTATAGTTTCACGAAACTTTTAACCAATAAAATGATATCATTTTATAAATTGTTTATATTTGCGAGACCTATTGTGATTGGACAAACTATTGATGTAAATAAAATTAAATTGTGGCTAATTTTTTTTATGTCGATCACCCGAATACTTTTCATATGAATTAATTAAAAACAAATAAATTCAATATGAAAGAAATTAAACTCGATAATGATGTAATTGAGCAGATAAAAGATTTTAATAATCGGAAATTAACTGATCGTTGTTGGTGTCATTTTTGTAATACTAGAAAATTTCAAAAATTGGAGTAGTGGAAATCATGATTTTATTCAGGAAATACAGTTAAAAGCTAAATATGATATGGAAGTATTAGAATGGATTGAATATGATAGATTTGAAAATGTTGAATATTTGGCTAAGGGAGGATTTGGAACTACTTATAAAGCAATTTGAAAGTTGGATTTATACGTTTGTGGGATTCTGAAAATAATCATTGATGAGTAGAAAATTAGCGGTTGCTTTAAAATGCTTGCATAATTCACAAGATATTACAACGGAATTTTTAAAAGAAGATCTCTTTTTATTTAATTTGATGTTTAACCTTTTATAATGTTAACTATTTTTCGTTGTATAAATTTTTTTTCAGATTGATTTACAAATTTTAGCAAAAAATATTTGGATAGTTCGCTGTTATGGTATTACTAAAGATCCAGTAACAAATAACTATATGATGGTAATGGAATTAAAAGAAGGTAGTTTAAGACAATACTTAAACACCAGTTTTAATTCATTGAATTGGAAAGATAAGTTGAATAATTTATGCTGTATTGCTTATGGCCTTCAAGGAATTCATGAGAAAGGATTAATTCATCATGATTTTCATTGTGGCAATTTATTAAATGATTCAGATACTAAGTGTTCTTATATTACTGATTTTGGATTATGTCGACCAGCAAATATAAAACTTTCTCAGAGTGAAAATAAAGAAGTATATGGAGTATTACCTTATGTAGCTCCTGAAGTTTTAAGATATTCTCAGGCAGGTGATATTTATGGATTTGGAATTATTGCATATGAAGTTTGCACAGGATTACTTCCTTATCATGATATGGCCCATGAAGAATTCTTAACTACCAGAATTTGTCAAGGATTGAGACCAAAGTCTAATTATAATATTCCTCAATTATTAGAACAATGTTTCAAAACGACCTAAGGCAGATAAATTATGTGAATTGATTGGAAAATTATGGAGTGATTCTAATGAAAATGATTCAGCAATTTATAAGCAAATTAACGAAGCAGATAAGATTAATGAAAAATCATCTTCCTTAACAGCAACTACTGATAATCTTTCATACACTACACATCCTCAAGTAGTTTACACAAGTAAACTTTTAGATTATAAAAATCTTCCAGAACCAAAAAATGCTTATAATATCTCAGGTAATTATAATTCAATATCTTAATTATTCTTACAGGTATTTTAATTTGTAATTTATAGTTTTTATTTCAAAGTATTGATTTTATCGAACTCTAAAGGTAATTATTTGTTCATTTACAGTAATATTTTTGACTTATTAATTAATTAATTTTTATTATATTAAAATAGGTTATGTCAATTAATATTCGATTTGTTTTAACGAACAAAAATTTTCGTGACAATCCTAATTACAGTATTCAATTGAAAGTTAGTGAAAGGAATTGTTTTCATTAGATGGTTTCATTAAAACTCTGACATAAAGAAATTTTTAGTTCCATAATATTATTATCTCTAAGTAACAATAAAGAAATTTAAGATTTGGACATTTTTGGTAAAAAGTCTGAATAATTCTTTGATTACAAGCCACATTATGAGATGTATAATCAATTTTTATTTCAATAAGAGATCCACTTGAATTTTTGATTAAATTTGTTAAAACTTCGAGTGGAATACGTCTGGTGTATAAATGGTAGAGATAAATTCTCTAAATAATTCCATAATATACAGAAATTACCAAACAATTCTAATTCTTTTAAATTCACCAATTATGTGGTAGGTGCATATATAATAAAGAATTCTTAAGAATTTTACAAAATGATCTATCTTTGATAAAATTCTTAGCTAGAAGACAAATTTCAATAATTTTTTTTGGGGTCTCAACTAATTTGACAATTCCAGAGTTGTTATTCTCTTCTTCAATAAAAGTTCCAGTTCTTTAACTGATTCACATATTTCTGTTAGTTCATTTAAAACATCATTCTTGATACTAGTATTACGCCTAAGAAATTTAAATTCTTGAAAAGCAATATTTAACTTCAAGAATAAGATGCATTTGATGATCAAATTGTCGAGGCATATAAAGGTGTGTAAATTTAGTATCTCTATTAATGAAAAGTTTGACAATTTCTTTTTTAATGATTGGAATTTCAGATTCTTCACAAATTGTATCAATTATTTCATTTAAATTATTTAAATTTAAAAGTCTACAAAAATTAATATAATTAAACAAAGGTTTCCTGAAATTTTCATAAAATTAATGCCTTGACTCTTTATGTTGTTTTTTGATTCGTCTGGTAGATGTAAAATGATTACATTTAGCAATTTCTCCATGTCCTCCAAATATTTTCAGGGATTTCAAAATGGAATAATGGGTGATTTCACAGATTCAATTGGATTGGATTGAGTCGATCCAACGGATTGGATTTTACTATTAAATTTCCAATCCAGGGTGCAACCCACGATTGGCAACACCATACACCGTATACCACCATCTACCCTCTTCTACCACCACCCTTCGAATTTTAATAAAAATTTTTTTAAATTACTGATGTGATACAAAAATCTATAATCCAATCCGATCCAATTGGAGTGGCAAATCCAATCCAATCCAATCCAATTGAATTTGTGAATACACCCAATCATTTCACACCAAGTTTTATTAACTAAAAGACATAAGTGAAGAATATTTTTATCATTTTGAAATTCTTCAAATATCAAATAAAGAACATCTTTATTTAATTTTGACATTTTTTTATCAAAAAAATTTTTTCTTGTTGCAGTACAATATAAACAAATTAGATTTTCACGTCTCCATCATAGAATATCAACTTTGTAGTTATATGTTCACGTGACTAGCACTGTTACACAGATGTTTATAATTTTGGTAGAATTACAATGAAATGAAGCTAAGAATTTTCTATACTAAAATGTAAAATTATATTTACTCAGTGATCATTTACTTTAACTTACATATTTTTTTTCTTTTTTAATAAAAAATAATAATGTTTTATTTTCTAAATCTTTTGATCATAAACTTTTATTTGATAATATTTTCTTCGTTATTTATTTCGTTTACAATGTTTAAATATTAAACCTTTATCGACATCTAACTCCAAATAATGAGTCAGGTGCCTGAAAAATTTCGAAGGATTCAATATCAGTTTAACGTACTTGGCTGAAAAAAATTTGAAAGATGAGAGATAATTTAAACGAATATATGAAGATCTTAATAATATAAAAATTATGTTTATTAAATATAAAATTCAGTTGTCCTCATCAAAAGAGGAATATTTTTTGGGCATATTCCCATTTTACAAATATCTTTAATAAAGATTCTAGTTATTCTTTTTCCGGTCAATTCATTAATAATTTAAAATGTAATATCAAATAAAACATATATACTGTAGTTAAAAGTTTTCGTATAATTAGTAATTTAATTCTAATATTTCTAATATGAAATTAATAAATTATTCTGTATTGACATTGTATGCAAAATATTAATCAAAGGAATTATATGTTTGTTAGAAAATGGTACTTACCAGTCCCTATAGCTATAGGCTATAGCACTATGCCACAAAGAACCAGTTACAAAATCCAAAAATAATGAACATATTCAGGGAGACCTTAGCCTGCCTTCTCCTTCGCAAACTTGACCGATCCTTTGATTTGCCATATCTTAGATTATCAACAATATTTCTGATACATTTAATAAACCAGATCAATATTATCTTAAGAAATTTGATTTACACTTATATGTTTATTTAGAAGAAAATATTGCGAAATTTCATAATAATCGGAAAAGCAATAAATCTACTGCATATATTGATATCATTATTTAGAATATTTTGATAATCCAAATTTTTTGTCACTAAATACAAAATAAGTCCTTATTGATAGTCTGGAGTAGGATCATTAAAATCAATTATTTTCCAGCAAAATTATCATTTATTTTAAGAGCCATTTTAATCATAAAAATTGTTGTTGATTTGCATATAATTCCGACCAGAATTAACATAATCGAAATCCAACTTTGATCTTTTTTTTTATGGTTTAGTATCGTGAACCTACTCGCAGTTGTTTATCTGATATAAGATGAAAATCAATTAGTGTTTTTTTTAAGATTAATATTCTAAAGTCCTTAATTCTGGGCAAAATTTTGGTCATAATTCCTTTTGTATCACATAAACACACACGCTTTATGTGCATTACATTTGATTTCCGCATGATTTTCACGCTGATCATCAAGTAGTAAATGAAACTATAAATCGATCAGTATAGAAGGATTCCGGCTACGCCTCGCGTTTTAAATAAATTTAATTAATCTCTACGCTATACTGCCAAAATTAAATTGTATAATTATATGATTATTTTAAAAAGTAGTGATAAATTAGTTTCCTTTATTTAATTCTTGACAAATAATAATTCTTTCATGTGCATATTTAAAAAATTTTGTCGATCTTATATTAATATGTTTCTATTACTGTATATATTCGGCGCAACTAATAATATGAGATATTTAAAAATGAACTTATTATTATTTAATTTGGGGTTGTGTGCTATATATAAATCCGTTGAATATCTACAAAAATAGGAAGAAAAAATTTTTTTTTTTGAAACATCACGATAATCTTTTGAATTGATTGAAGTACAATTAAACGCCATTGTTTCATTTTAGATCAATAACCTGCCAGTATTTTGTATCCGGCCATGTTGTCTTACGCATACAGAAATAGTCCGGTTCGATTCCTGAACAATGATTAATTATTAATTGCTGCTTTAATAATAAAACCCCAACAAATTAAAAAGAAATTAATGACACTTCCTTCTATTATAATCTAATAAAATCTAATAATGCTATAATTAAACAAAAAACAACTTTTTGTAAACCATTATTATCGAGCAGGAAAGATATGTAAAGCTATCAAGCTACTTTCAGATTGATTAAATGTCACAGCAGCAGTTGTTAATAAAATCATCTCGTGTTACTGCATCCCTGTATATACTTATATATTGTTCTATAGAAATAATAGGAATTTATCTAATTAGAATATTTCAATACGTAATATGTTGCAATAAAAAATTCTCCACAAGCATTTTTATGGTAAAGTGTGTGGCAGAAAAATAAATAGACCCCTACATATTACTTCTTATATAATCAGTAAAATAACTGGAAGACATAACTCATTTATAAAACTTTATCGGGTAAATAGTCTTTCGATTTAACTTTTAGAACAATGCAAAGACATCCACTTTTTTATTGTAGTGCTAAAATGGCACGCCTGTGACATTTTTTCTTTTCGGTTATTGTCAACTCACTTTTTATTCAAAAAAAGCGGTGGAATTAATGCAAATATTCTCATATCGTGATTGACATATGAGCATAAATATTCTGCAAGAAAACAGATTTGTAATCATTAATATATTGTCATCTAATGAAAAATTCGAATATAAAATGCTGCACATTTGTTTTATCGCTCAATAACAAATTATAATTATAATTTCTTATATATTTGTCAATTATATATATATTTTTTTTATAACTAAACCTTTGTTAAATTTATTTTTGAGAATAAACAATAAATTAGCATATTTCAATATTCTTTTCAATGGGAAACAAAGAAAAAAAAAGAGAAGTAGACCTTTTTTACGAAGAGAAAAAAACAAAAAAATAGACTAGCGAAAAAGGGATATGATTATCCAGAATATTACATAACAAACTATATAATTAAACCCTAGCTTAAATTACAAATAAATTATTTCTAATAAATTTTCAACATTCTAAAATGGCACATATTCGGTCGGCAGGAATGTATCGATAGGGTGGGGAGTCGTTTTTTCAATCAAAATATTGTCACGTCTATAAAATTAAATTTTTATAAATTATAATCTTTATATGTATTATGTTTCATAAATAACTTATGTATCGTACCTGATGTAAATTCTCCGAGAGAATTGAGTTCCGGACAGGATATTTGATAGTCTGATTGTTGAAACTTGATTAATCTCGTAAAGTCTTTAAGTTTGTCCTTCATCATGAATTGAAGCAATTTGAAGCAAATATTATATTTTTCGAGTGTTTTTTCTTTAGTAAAAATAAGGGCTTGATTCTCTTTTTTTCTTTTAATATTTCCAATTGAAAATAATATTGACGCGTGAATCATTACTGTTGGTTCTCAAAAATAAATTAAAGAAGGTTCGATTGTATAATTGTATAAAAAAGGGTTCAAAGATGAATATTCAAAGCTGAGAAATTTATAGCATTTTTATATTTAAAAATTTCTCTGTTTGTTACATAGTATAATAATAAATTATGTCAACGATTATGTTAATTATGTCAGCAAGCTATTAATTTGAATAAACTTTAATATCATTATATAATAATTATTCTTTTTTTAGTTAATTCAAACAGAGAATTTTTTTTTTTTTCATAAAAGGTACCCATTGTTATTTATTTTTCAAAACCTTACTAATGATATTCGATACTTTTGTTTGTTGTAATAATAGAGTTTAGACTATACTTAAACTTCAATAGAATAGTGATACTGCAGCATACTTTCATATTTACAAAATTAATAAATCATTGTTGATTACAAGTTCCTTTTGCGTTTCAGAAATTTTTCTTTCAACCTTGAACTTTTTAAAAATTTCATTTATTTAATACATTTGAAATTTTTTTTTTTTAAATTCGTTCTTTGTTATCTAAAGAACAATGTCAAAGTATTCAATTGTTTTTTTGATTCCTATTAATATCACCTTATAACGTATGCAGCATTTGTTTACTAAACATCCAACTGATGCAGAAAACTCAAATTATAAAGCATTTGAATAAATGAATTTTGCTAATGATTGAAATTTTAATCAATTCCGATAAGTAAATTATTTATTATAAGTTCTATTTTAACTTTATTTGGATAATTATTTGAAACAGGGAATTTTCTTTTAACTATGGGATCTATCCTTTAACAATCTTGGAAAAAAAAGATTTCAAACTTTAAATTCTCAACCAATCAAATGCATAAATCGATCATGAGATAAGCAAACCTAATTCGACAAATTAATGTCTTTCATTGTTCTTTTGAGCCGTCATTATTTTCCTTCATTTTACAATGATATTTTTAAATAAAACCAATAAATCTATTCAAATTCTTTCTAGATGATTTAATTCGGCGTTATAATAGACCGCCCACAAACTTTAAAGCTATGATTGGTTTTTTAAAGAAACAAATACACAAACATTTGATAATATTTATCGCTTTTATAATTCCCCCTTTTGGATCAATCTCATCACGCGTTATGATTATTATAATTGCTTATAAACCAATCTCTTTATCATTAGAATAATAACCTGTGGATTTTTGATTATAGAATCTATGCATAATCAAACCCTTGATCAAGGATCTTAAAAATGGATCCTTGAACTAGAATCCATGAACTATTAAAAGAAGGAATTGTTATGTAAAAACAAATATGTCGAAAACAAACTCGGAAGAACAAGGAACAAACTTTTACGCCTAATTTCTTTGTTATATCATTTTGAATCGAATTAAAGTTTAGCTTACTTAATTATTATTAGTCATATGTGTGTATTTTGACATTTTTGATTTACTTATTTGTATATCTCATTTTGAGACTTTTATTAGCGTTCACCTTATGACGTGTATGGCATTATTCACTATATATTTTTAAGAAAGAAAAACTTTTCTGGGGCACCAAAGAAACTTTTTATCAATGTTTATCGCAAGATGTGAATGAATTTTATTACATAATTCAAAATAACAGGTAATGGCATTTTTTTCTAGTTGAAACTGTCTTATTGGATATATCCATGTCAACAAAATAATTTGACTAAAAATCAATTCTGATAATTCTCCAAATTTGTACTCTTGAAATACAAAATGACATAAGTGTTAATTTTGCGTGAAAATAGAATCCAAAGTTGATATTATAATTTATGAGTAAAAAAAAAAGATGAACTTTTTATGCCATTTTGATTGTAATATATATATTGATTTAAAATATATTAAATTTATTATCATATAATAAAGAGCATGATTAACTAAAGAAATGTTAACAAATGTCCATCCAGAAAAGAATAATGTTTGAAAATTAAAAAGTATAACTTCGTTTTCTTAATAATTTTGACCATATTCGACATAATCTACGTGAAATTATCTACACAATATGCACTACTTACTGTATATAAAATTATTCGGAAGAATCAAGCAGTTTTTAAATGATTCTTTCTTTACATTAACATTCTTTTTTGTTGTAAGGCAAGATATTGTATATAACACAAAAAAAATGCACAAAACCTACGAAGTTAATAATCCAGAATTAGAATCATATGACAAAATACATCAACAACAAATCCTCCATGAAACTCAGAAAATGCAAGTTCAGAACAGATCGATCGAGTATAAAACTCAAAGGTGATGTTCCGGGTGGGAGAAATTCATTCGAGAGGACGTGTCTATATATCTAAAGAATAGTTTATCTTGATGACAAACGAAATAAGATCCTCAATCAGCCGCGCTATAATTTGAGTTCGTATTATCATCTTCAAGACGTTGCAGAAATTATTCAATATATGGACGATGGAATAGAAATGGCAAATGCACTCGAAAAGATAAGAAAACACCATGCATAATTAACAATTGTTTACAATTATCTAAGTTATAATTATAATTAATAATAATAGTTTTGCTTTGGTTCAGTGCCAGCTATCCTATCAAAATGTACCGATCATTGTTAGCTATTATTTCGACTATTTTATGACGGATGATAACAATTAATCATACAAGACGGGAATTACGTCTTCTAATACCGAACTTAGCGTTTGTTTAGCGACATGTTATTTTCTTTTTCGGTTAATTTCTCGATTTTACTTATTTTCATCATTAACATGAATGGGTTGTCCGGGAAAAATAATTTTAAATTGTTGGATATTTGTACAACCAAAATCTGACATTACTATCGTTGATTAAGCTATATAATAACAGAGTCTTACATTTAACAAGAGAAGGTGGATTTATTTCATTCTTGTAATCTTGTTCGAAGTTTTATTTTATTTTTAATACGCGAAAACTCGCATAAAATTTTAGACCAGATTAATAAAACATTAATACACCTTTTTTTAATAAATAGTAATTTACATATCTTACGAAATATTTTACATTGCCAAATATCCAACCAATTGGCCAAATTTATAGATAGTATCGACCCGAATTACAAGTATAAAATTGTTTAAATGGTTTAAAAAATATTAATAAATAAGCATTTCTCGTATGGCGGATTAGCCACAGTGGCAAATGCCAATCCAAACTGTATTAATTAAGAAAACGCTTTTTGTCAATTGTTATTTTCTAAAAAAAAAAATCCGATTTTTATCAACGATCCGGAGTATCGTTATCAATAACTGTTGGCGATATGAAATTAGCTTAAGAGTATTGTTTTGTAAATATTCTAACTAATAATTAATTAATTTGCGTTATATTAATTTATATATTATGTAATTTGCGTCACAATTTGCATTATTTACAGTCTTTTCCCTTCAAAGTATCTATTGAGAACATGTGGACAAATAATTAATATTATGTAACATGTATGGCCAATTATTCGTCATCATTTTGTAATTTTTTTTATTTATGGATTAGATGAAATTTTAAAGGGAGTTACAAAACATGTGATCGTAGATCAACAGTTAAAGTTTTTATTATGCATATTTTATGTCATATGAGCAATGATCATCAATTTTTATTTAAATAACGCCACAATTCTATTGGCAGTTTCTGCAGGTGATCTATTTATCACCTGATTGTACCTTCGAATTTTTTTTTTTTTTAAGCTTTTTAGTTTTCCCGGTCTTCCCCTTTTGTTTCTAATATCTTAATTTCAGGTAATATTCTTTAGCTTTGCATATATTATTTTATAGATACATTTACATTATTTATTTTATAGAACTTGTTTCTTTTCAACAGTTTATAATAATATTTCATTAAATATGGCTTCTTATGTTGGACGCCTCTTTCAACAAATCAAAAGCAAAGAGTTCCGGGACTACCTTATGAGGTAATTATTTATTAATTGATCATGTAGTATATAAATTATTTTATATTGTAAATATTTATTTTTATTAATAATTTTTTTTTTCTAGCACGGTAATTATTTAATGTATTTTAATGTTGAATTTAATCGTAATATTTTTGTTGTTATTATTATTATTCTATGACGAATATTAAAATTAATTTGTTAATTATTTCCTTTAATTCTATTAATTATATTAATTAAGCACTTTTGGGGGCCAGGTATGATTTTGTGTTATCATTTTATAATTTTTTTTTTCGCTGATTATACCGAACTTGTTGTGTAGTTGCAAACTGGGGACTTCCATTAGCTGCTATAGCTGATTCTCGAAAAGATCCTGAAATCATATCACCAAAAATGACAACAGGTGCTTTATA
Organism: Glomus cerebriforme; assembly: GCA_003550305.1. Lineage (NCBI taxonomy): Eukaryota > Fungi > Glomeromycota > Glomeromycetes > Glomerales > Glomeraceae > Glomus > Glomus cerebriforme. The sequence continues at coordinate 220,777 of QKYT01000078.1, forward strand.
CGTAAAATTATCATCATCGCTATTATTATCATTCAATTCACTAATTTTTTTTTAAATTTTTTTTTTTTTTTTAAGCTATGCTTATATACTCTGCTACATTTATGCGCTTTGCTGTTAAAGTAAAACCTGCTAACTCATTACTATTTGCATGTCATTTTACAAATGAATGTGCACAGTTACTTCAAGGATATCGTTATTTAGATTATTATCAGTACGTGATGATTTAGTCTATTTATATATTTATTCTTTTTATTTTTATGATACAATGATACTAATATTTCTAATTAATTAATTTTATTAGTTTTGGAGGAAAAGAAAGAAAATTAAAACAATTAGAAGAAAGTGAAAAAATACCTTCTCCTGTTATTATTTAGAAAAAAAAAAAAGTCAATAAAAAAAAAATTTTTTTTCATTTATTATTTATCAAAATGACATGATTTTAATTTAAAATCTTTTATCCTTTTTATTCCCAACATTTTTTCATTGGCGTAGTGTAATTTAATATAAGGTAATATTTTTATATTATTATTTACGCTTGAGTTTTATTTTCTTTCTTAATGGAGGTGATGTTTATAATGATATATTAGTATGCCTTTGTAATGAAAATGTTTACCATCATTTTATAATTTATTTTGAAATCACATGAATAAGAAATTAGATATAAGTTGTTAAAAAATACGAACAGACGACGTTGCTGATATTTTAATTCTGGGCTGAATTTACGACGACATAAGTTGTTGAAGTTTAAAGTGAGAATTGTGTCTCTCTGAAGCCTTATCTGTTATAATATACATTAGACAAACTCCCGACATGTTTTCATGTGAAAAATTTAAATATATTATGACCAGGATAGGCTAGGTAGCAAGCGTGGTCTATGAATTAATAGCGCCGATGATAATAAATCAAAGGATGAAACATGAACCAAACAAGAAAAGTTGTCGTTGAGCCATTCAATAGATTAATAATTCCATCACAAATAACAGCTGAAATTGATCGGGATGTAAGTTTTTATATTTATATATAATCATTTTTTTTGTCATTATCCAAGAATCTAACGTAGTTATATGATTTATACGAATAGTAATAATTATTAATTATATTTTTTCATATTTTATTATGAAAATATGACAAATTTAATGAGAAATTTTCTATGAAATTGTAAGAATCATTCAATGAAAGTTGTTTATGTTTAATAAATCAAAAATATTAGATCAGGAATCAGATGTTAAATATTGCTTGAGTATTCTAGCTACAATAGATTCAAAATTGACTACGTTATAATATTTATTAATGTGCAGATGATCCAACAGATGAATACAGATTAGCAAATTTTTCGCTAAATTTAAGTTGGTTATCATGGACAAATAATATATTTTAACGTAGTCAAATTTATTTAATAATTCACAGTCATAAATATGAAAAATATGAATAATAATACTTAATATGTTTAATTACTAATATTAGTATATTACAAAATATTACAAATGATTTTATCATGATTACAAATGATTTATTAATTAATATAAATTGGTTAGTTTTTTTTATCGTTTTTTTGTTAAAAAAAAATTCCTTTCCTGAATTATTCTGTTAAAAATAAACAAAATGTTTCAACAACTCCCTAAAGAATTACTTGATAAAATTTTTGAATTTTTAAAGGATGATAAAGTTACTTTATATTCATGCTTATTAGTTAATCGTTTTTGGTGTAAGATTTCTGTTAGATTTTTATGGAGGAATATTTGGGACTTTAAATCAGATACATCATCACAAATTATTATTATTCTGATCGCTTGTCTTCCTAATTATTCAAAATATCTTTTACATAAGAATGGAATTATTATTTCAACTCTAAAAGATACATTACTTGATTATGCATCATTTTGTGAAATCCTTTCAATTGGTAATATTAGTAAAATGATTAACTTTTATCTTAAAGAGCAACAATCAGAAAACCCAGACAACCTAAACCAAAATGAAAACAATAGCAATAATAGCAACAACAGCAACAGAGGTTACAGGAATAATATCAACAACAGAAAGTATAAAAGTAATAATAGGAATAAAATCCAAATGACTTTAAAAGAAGATATAATTATACAAGAAATATTAAAAATGTTCATGAATAAAGGTTCTTTAAAAAAATTGACTTATTGTTTGGAAGATAGATATAGTGATATAAAAATTCCATATGATATAACTTTAACACGTTTTTACGGAGCAAGGGATTGTTTAAAAGATCTTACAGAATTAAATTGTACGAATGATGTTCAACCAAAATTTTTTTATCAACTTTCTAAAGTATGTCATAATATCCAATCATTAATAATAAGATTTCAATCTTATTATTCAAATAATGGATTGAAAGAATTAATTTCTTCACAAAATTGTTTAAAATATTTATCAGTAATACAATGGTGCGATGATCGGGTAGAATGGACAGGAATCATTCCTTCATTATTAAAGAAACATTCAAACAACATAACAAAATTACATTTGTATGGGATGTATCATAATACATCATTATCATTTATTACTAATTTCATAAATTTACAAGAACTTGATTTATACTTTGATAATGGTGGTGTTGACGGCAAAACATTTATGGAATTAGGAAATGTTACTTTTAAACAATTACAAATTTTATCATTCAGATATGGATTTTCAAGTGAAGTATTTATTAAATTCTTAGAAAATAATGGAAAGAATTTAAAAGAATTTTACTTCTATAGATATGATAATTCAATAAGTTTAGCTATAGCTAAATTTTGTTTGAACTTAAAATCACTATTTATTAAAATTGCACGATCAGATAAAGCAACATTAAAAGTGATTTTAACTAATTGTAAACAATTAGAAAGTCTTAAGCTTTTATGTGATAGTCTTTATGGAAGTTATTTAAAAGCAAATGAAGTATTGAAAATTGTTGCTAAACATTTACCAAAAAATTTTCATGAATTGAAATTAAATGAATTATATAATGTTTCGAGTTTACTTCCGGAAGAATTAGAATCTTTTTTTATGATTTGGAAAAATCGTACACCGCTTACCTTTATTATTGAAAGTAGCTCCAAAGTTAAAGAAGAAAATATGGAAGTAATTGAAAAATATAAAAAGTTGGGTATCATTAAAAAATTTGAAAATATTATAAAATCTTAACATGATTGTATTTAGTATTATAATTTCAGAAAATTAACAATGAAGTTTTGCTGTTAGTTCTTGATATTTTTATAGTATGTGAAAGCCTATTTGTCATTATTTTTAAATCAATCAAATTCACGTTAATAAAAAGAACAGAAATAATTAAGTATAATAAATTTTTCAGTAGTAAAAAAAAGTATTTGACCACTTAAGACTAGACCTAGCCATATTGAAAAATATTACCAATTTGTATTACTAATATTAATTATTACAAATAATTATGAATAATTTGTTATTATAAATTGATACTTTTTTTTTTTATAGCCTGATTTTTTTTTTAAAAAAAAACTTTTTTCTTGGATTATTCTGTTAAAATGTCTCATCAACTTTCTAAAGATTTACTTGATAAAATTTTTGAATTTTTAGATGATGATAAAGTTACTTTATATTCATGCTTACTAGTTAATCATCTTTGGTCTAAGATTTCTGTTAGATTTTTATGGAGGAACATTCGAGACTTCAAATCAGATACATCATCACAAATTATTAGTATTCTGATCGCTTGTCTTTCTAATCATTCAAAAGATCTTTTACGTAAGAATGGAATTTTTATTTCAACTCCAAAAGATTTAATGTTTGATTATGCATCATTTTGTGAAATCCTTTCAATTGGTGATATTAGTAAAATGGTTGATTTTTATATTAAAGAGCAACAACCGGAGGATCCAGACAACCTAAACCGAAATGAGAATAATAGCAATAATAGTAATAAAAGCAATAAAAGCAATAGCAACAGAATCATCTACAGAGATTCTAAAATCGAAATGATTTTAAAAGAAGATATAATTATACAAGAAATATTAAAAATGTTCATCAATAAAGTTTCTTTAAAAAAATTGACTTATTGTTTGGAAGATAATTCTACGAATAGTGATATAAAAATTCCATATGATGTAACTTTAACTCATTTTTCTGGAGCAAGGGATTGTTTAAAAGATGTTACAGAATTAAGTTGTACGGATGATGTTCAACCAAAATTCTTTTTTCAACTTTCTAAAGTATGTCATAATATTCAATCATTAATAATAAGATTTCAATATTCTTTTTCAAATAATGGATTGAAGGAATTAATTTCTTCACAAAATTGTTTAAAATATTTATCAGTAACACAATGGTACGATGATCATGATAGTTGGGCAGAATGGACAGGAATCATTCCTTCATTATTAAAGAAACATTCAAATAACATAACAAAATTACATTTGAATGGAATTTACAATAATAAATCATTATCATTTATTACTAAATTTACGAATTTACAAGAACTTAATTTATCATTTGATTATGGTGATTTTTACGGAGAAACATTTATGGAATTAGGAAATGTTACTTTTAAACAATTACAAATTTTATCATTTCAATATGCATATTCAGAAGAAATATTTATTAAATTCTTGGAAAATAATGGAGAGAATTTAAAAGAATTTTACTTTCATGAATGTAATAATTCAATAAATTTAGCTATAGCTAAATTTTGTTTGAACTTAAAATCACTATATACTAAAATTGCACGATCAGATAAAACATCATTAAAAGTGATTTTAACTAATTGTAAACAATTAGAAAGTCTTAAAGTTGTATGTGATTCCGTATATACTATATATCCAGAAGGAAATGAAGTGTTGAATATTGTTGCTAAATATTCACCAAAAAATCTTCATGAATTAATATTACATGAAATATGTAATTCGAGATTACTTCCGGAAGAATTAGAATATTTTTTTATAATTTGGAAAAATCGTACACCACTTACCTTTATTATTGAAAGTAGGTTCAAAGTTAAAGAGGAAAATATGGAAGTAATTGAAAAATATAAAAAGTTGGGTGTTATTAAAAAATTTGAAAAATATGATGTACAGTATAAAAAATTCTCCTAATTATTATTATAAAATCGTACAGATTTAAATTTGAGGATAATGAATAAATGTTATGAGTTTTGAAGTAACAATTTTAACTTTAAATTTGTTTTATATTTGTACATATACAAGTAAATTAATGAATTTTTGTTAAAATGATTATTTATAAATATTTTGATATTTTAAATAGTTTTGCATGATATATCAATTTTCTTACATTTTTCTTTGATAAAAAAAGAACATGAGCATTAATAATTTTATCTAACCATATGCATTTTGAATTTTGAAATCAAAAACTTTTCTAGATCCGATTTTGATGTCATTTTAAAATCGATGAAGCGAAATCTACCGATTTCGAATCTTACAATTAAATATGATTGATCGTAATTCGGGCTGAATTTGTAATGCTGGCCAGAATTATAAACATATAAAATCTGTTACACAAAGGTTATACATTTAAATTTAACTCATATAAAAAAAGCCTTAACGTTAGATTTAGTTGTAAGATAAGGAATGATTTATATTGGTGATAATTATGACAGAAGTATTTTGAGACTAGCCAAATTATCATAATGACAATGCAACAAGTTTAAAGAACTTGTAAATATAATAGTAAAAATAGATAAAGAATTGTGTGTTATAGATGCGAAATGGGTTATTTTTATTTTATTTTTATTTTTTATTTTTAACGGCCGAAACGATTTGCGAAATAATATTTAACATGATAATATTGACAATATAATTTATATAAAAAAAATAATTTTAAATAAAAAAAGTTTATTCTTTACCTAGAGCTCCTAGAAGGTCATGCTTTAGACTTAACAGTATTATCTGTTATAGGAAAAAAAGATTATAAGTTTCGCGTTATAGTGATACAATATCATAATAAAGAATTAATCATCATTTATATAAGATGAATTTCTTTTAAAGGAAAAGAAAGTCGTTGAAGTCTTGAGCTAAGATTGATTTCTTGCCTTATTTAAATTTATGTATTACACGTATTAAGGAGAATTATTCTCATGGAATTAATAATTCCAGCTAATGTTCGCAACATGACATTAATTAATTATATATATATAACATTTCATCAGCTGAAATTATCTAAAAAGGAAAAATCTATGTATACTGTATATTCCAAACTTATATATAAAATGGTTTATTTACTATTTTGATTTTGGATATTTTAATGTGTGATATAATAGTACTGTATTTTGTAGTGGGATTTGCCATTCTTATTTCATTTACCCATTTATCATGATAATGAGATAATCTCTTCAAACCATGCGATATCCCAAAAGCATCAAGTGAATTGAAAAAAATATGAAATTAGATAATGAAGGCATGAAAATAATGATTAAAAACGAATTCGTTTCTGAACATGCGCCACGGTTGGTTATAGATAGAACTAAGTTCCAAGTTCTTTCTTGAACAAATTAGAATATTTATCGTCAATATTAAATTGGTATAGCTGAATTAGAATACAAGTGTACAGTGTATATATTAGCTTAGATAATTGTTTTCTTCTTGATTTTCCAGGCTCATACATTACCTTGACAAAAAAGCATCCGCAAAGAAGTTACCTAACATTTGATTATTTTTTGATCATTCGTCTCATTACAACCAAACCTTAGCAACTTTGAAACCAATAAGTAGGATTATCTGCATCATTATTAATGTAAATACAGTATAGGCTAAAAATTCGTATAACGTGAAAAATTTTGATATAACGCGGTATATTTATAATAAAATATTTATATTCATCGTAACACAAAATATCTTCATTATAATTAAAAAAAATTTATAAAGTAAAATTCGTTATAAAATGAGTCATTTTATATAAACAGGTTATAGATTTTACTTCGTTAAACATATAAGAGATTAGTAAAATTCAGATTTTTTTTTTTATGTTAAAATCGATACCATATTTGAAGGTCCGTTATACTAAAAATTCGTTACTGTAAACATGATTTAAATTCCAATATTTTCCTATGCGAAATTTTTTGACAATATTATCCATTAATTTCTTTTTAGGTATATTTCGCATTGTGCTCATTGACTGTATTTTAAAAAGATTTTCGAAAATGCTTAGCCTATCGTGTCTATCATAACTTAAACTTATAACTTGAACTAAGGTTGGTCTCCGTAAGTAATAATTACGGCATTTCGGATTACAACTTGGGTTGCAACCCTAGTTTCAGATTACGGCTCAAAATTACGAAAATGCCGTATTAAAGTTGTAATACGTAATTAAGTTGTAATACGTAATTAGGCTGTAATACGTAATTAAGTTGTAATACGTAATTAAGTTACAATACGTAATGTATTGTAGATAAATAAACTGCATAGACCAATTTCTGATTGTTTTTCACTGTGCGGCATGTGCGCGCCGCACATGATCAAATTTTGCCGCACAAAAAAATTTTACATATC
>QKYT01000078.1:270627-296105 GCA_003550305.1 Glomus cerebriforme
AGACTCAAAATTTTTAAACTTTTACTTATTAAGTAAAGTTTAGAGCCGATAAAATTACATATAAGTTTTAATTTTTCATATTCCCAGAGTGGATATTTATAAAAGGATTAAAAAATTTTAAAAGTTTAAGGAAAAGTTACTGTTACACAATCCAAATGCTGTAAATAGTAATCATCATGACATCATCATGCGTTTTCTTCGAAAAAAAATCAATGACTTCTATTCATGTATCACTTCAAATTTCATTTTTATTATCTCGAAAATTTAATTTATTTTTATTGTATTGATGTTACCTTTAGAGAATAAAAGTATTGAAATAAATTTTATTGTGGCGCATAATCATAGTATTAAAAGTAATATAAATATTTTAAAAAAAAATTAATAGTATTAGTTTTACTCTATGTTTTCGCTTTATATGTTCACAATTATCATTATTACTTTACTATTGCTATTGTTCTTCTTTTTCTTAAATTTGTTTGATTTTGTTTTTCTTTTTGTAGATTTTGTAATTTATAGTCCACTATGTACCGATAATTTTCTGTACCGATAAATTTTCATTGTCCCATTTCACAATTAATAAAAAAAATCTATTTGTACCAATATTATATATGGTTTCATGATGTTGATATTACAAACAATAACATAAATAGGTAATCTTTTTGTTTTTAATAAATTCCTCTTAAGATTTTCCAATTTTAAAAGTATTGTTCTATCTACATTTTCAAAAACTTATAGATAATCTATCTTTTGGTTCCCTTCATATTTTACTTCTGAAAAAAAAAAATCTCGCTAGAGTTAGAAGCAATCTATACTTAAATGAATCGTAGATCTTTTTATTTCCATTATTGTAAAAAGAATATTAAATAACTACCTTAAATTTCTACCTTATTTTCATTATCAACTATTTTGGAGACTTGCCGAGCTACAGATTTTTTTTATTCAATGTAAAACCTACATTTTTATTGTTATATATAATATTATTATTCTAGTTTTAATGAGATAAAGAAAATGAAAAATAATTTATCACAAGATTCTTCAGATATAAACGACAATTTAATCTTAGATGATATATCAGATATTATTAATTATGAAAATAGTTCATATTTAATAACTATTCAATCAGATATAATGGATACTAAAAATTATTCATTAAGCACTTCAATCCAAACTAGTTAGTATTAGTAAAATATCAATTACCAAAAACTAAAAATAATTTTTTTTCACATTGGTAATCAACACAAATTTGCCGATCAAATTTGCCAATCAAAAAGTCTTATCGTTTATCGAGAAAAAATAATCTTACAAAATACATAATTTTACAGGAATCATTACATAATATATACCGCCAAACGATTAAACATAATTGGATTTCGATTCACGTTTCTTTTTTCTAATGTTTCTGGTTGAAAAGAATATTGTAATACGCATAAGTCGCCGTTCATCGTTGATATAGATCTCTCAAGAATAAATTTAACAAAGGTTTAGTTATAAAAATAATATTTATGACATATGAATTCTGAACTGAAAGAATAATTCCAATTTGATCATTTTATATCTGATAAAATTTGATTAATTAATATAATGTTATATTGAGAGAAAAAGTTTCACTTTTTATTCTTTGAATTTCATTATTATTATGCACATGATTAACCAAAATTTGATTCATTAACAACTAAAAAAGGCCAATATTTAGTAAATAAAAGTATATAAATATTGGTACCCTCATCGATTTTTTTCATTGCTATCATGTTAAATTTTAAGGACGCTGACGCCAAATTTAACCACAAGATTTGTTTATTTGAGACAAATTCTGCGGAGAATAATCGGAACCGATTTTTAGCCATATTGATTCTCTTTTTTAATTTAACCTGAATACAATAATAAAGCTCATGTTTCAAGGGAAAAAGATTAGAAAGATTCGCGTCATAGTGATACAATGAATAAAAAATTGAACAGAATAAAGCATTCATATTTACAAAAAAAGAAAACTATGATAGCAAATTTCCTTGGCGCTTCGGAGTGTTCTTCATTTATCATAGAAATTTCTAGAAAAATAAGAGATTATTTAAGTTCGTTTGATAAATTTGCCGCCTGTCCTTCGTTATTAAAAGAACAATACAAGATACAATTGATTGTTTTTATTCGAATTGACAAGTCATATTATTACGCAAAACTCAATGGCGTATACGGCACTTATCTGTCCGTTTGATTTAAGATTGAAATTACAGTCATATTAATAAGATGTGATGATGAAAATTTAGATAGTAGTTACTTCTGATTAAGGAATTTAAGTTTGAGCTAACTATAATAAGTTACCAAGTCTATCAATTCTGAGGTTCTGAGAACCCCTGCATGAAATCTTAACTAAATACGGCAAGAATTCGACGATCATCTCATAACTGTGCAGAGTATTCTTTGTATTTTAGCATGCTGTTGTAACATTGCGACCAGTTTATTGTGCATTTAACAGATAATATTCATAACATTAATTTTTTAGCACTCGTTGTATATACAGTATTATTATATACATATACTTATCATTTTAAATATATTTTTAAGTAATAGAATTAGCAGATATTTAATAGCCCCGGTCAAAAAAAAAACCTCCATTTTTCTCCATTTTTACATAAAAATACTATTTAAATAAAGTTTAGTAAATTTCTTGTCGATCTTAGTTGCGACACAGAAAAAATTTTTTATCCGTGGTTCGGGATTTTTCAGAAGATATGGACTATATATGTAGTATGGTCAGTTCCAGACTTCCAGGGTCCTTATTTATATGATTACTTGATGATGTTATTGGATTAGGGCTAGACTTATTTCATTAATCTTAAAAAAATTTGGGATTATTTTATTCGTAGCAAACCTTTATTAATGAAAATTCATTCGCAGGATACAGGCGCAATGTCCACAAATGGATTGTTTTGTTTTGTCTCTGAGAATTTGTATCCATATAGTATGGAATTAATTTCCGAATTTTATAAGTAAAAATTTTTTTTTATAAGAATTAACTAAAATATCTTAACTAGATCATGTTATTAATCAACAACAAATTAGGGATTGGAATCGATTTGAATCGATTAATTGTTTCTCAAATTTCAAAATTTCAAATTTAAATATTGAACTCATATGAGCCAATTTGACGCATTGCATGTGATAAGATAATAGTACCTGTTGGCAATTTATTATGGATATGTTGGCTAAAATCAACTTTGTACAGTGCTGATCATTCAATGAATAATTGGAGCCAAATTAACTTTAAAAAAAAAAAGATTGACGTATTATTTTATATAGAAACTGTACAAATACTGCTTTTATACTTTTATAAAAAATGATCGTAAATATTTTTGAAAATTATTTCTTTAAATATAAAGATCTTTTTTGTCTCGATTTTATTCCCTTAAACAATAATAATTTTTCAGAAATGTTGCATTATCACTCTACAAAGAGTAATCTTTAATCAGGCTCACGAACAGGTAGTAATATGTAAGAAATGTCAAAACTTCAACGCTCACTTCGCGGAAAGCACTTAGCATGAATCAATGAATAAAAAACCATATTCATGAAAATGAATAATTTTCTTGCAACCACCTAAGAAGAATTAAGTTAAAAAAATGTTTAGATAAAATAATATTATTAAAAGTTTGTGATAAATATGAAAATATAAGAAAATATAAGAAAAATTTGCACAAGCATTTCCTGTCATTGTTACTTCTTCTATGATACATGTTTTCTTAGTCATTGCGATATCACATGCGAATAGACTAAGATTCGGCTTTCATAAATATATATTGTGAACGAAAAATTTAGTAACAAATGATTGACAATAGAAGTAAACGCCAAGATAGGGTAATTTTCTGTTTTAAATTTATAGATAACAATAATTATTATTAACCATTTTTTTCAAAAAATGAGTTGGTTTTTGTTCAATTTCATAGGCAAGAGCCTAAACAGAACACGTGCTAGCCTTGAGATTGGAAGGGATCAAAAACCGCGAGATTGTCGAAAGTAATTTCGACCCCTTCGTTTAATTTCGTTAGTTGCAAGATCTTATTCGGTATCAAATTGTTAATTTATTAAAGAGAGTAAATCGAAAAAATATATGAATTAAAAAAAAGAAAGAAAGAGAGAATTTTCCTTTGGTTAATAACTAAATTTGAAATTTTAGACTTTATTAAAGCCAATAGAATGATAATTTTATTCTTATGCGATGCAAATACAAACAAAGTTGCTTATACTAGGAAACGGGAACCGTTGGAGGCTTGGAGCGTCCGAAGCATGTATTTAGAGTTAGTATATTTGGTGTAATACCAATCTACAATAACAATGCACATTTTTTATTTTTATTTTATTTTTATCATAGAACAGCGAAGATGTTATAAGGTCTAGTACAGTATAAAAACTCTATCTATAAACTACTCTAGTATCTATATCTAAGGACTATATCTAGATAGAACTCTGACCGCTGGCTATCATTCAGATTTATTTATTTATCTCATCATAAAGTTTGGTTAAATATAAAAAATTTAATCAAAAAGAAAATAGAAACTAAATAATAATCAAAAGTTAAAAAATTTCCTTATAAAAAAAAAGTCTAATTATTAAATCTTACTTTAGAAAACTACAAATAAATAATTTAATCTTTAGATACATAATTGTTTAATTCAAATATTGTATCAGATAAGATTTGAGGTTTTCCTTTTGTTCAAATGTAAAGGTTAATTGTTCATGTCCAGTATTTTGTTCAATCTCGATACCATAAGTTTTGTTCAAGAGATTAATGATTAGAGTAGGTGGGACGATGCTGCAGACTACTTGATAATTTCTATTATTACTTTTTCTTTGATAGAAAAAAGTAAATTTATTCTGATAAAAATTAATGTTAGATAAGTTATTACTAAATTCATTTAAAATAATTGAATTGAAATTTCATTATATTCAATATGATAATAATTGCAAATATCATTTTTTGGCCTGAAAAAGAACGCAAATGTTGTGGGTTGATTGACGACAAAATTATCTTGTACGATTGGCACATTGTTGATAAAAGGTAATGGGTTTTGGTCGTATACTTCCGGATGACCATAACGTTGATTTGATGAATAATTGCTAACATGTTGTACAGTAGCGTAAGAAACATTCCCAGCTGTGACTTGTTCAGGATTCGTTTGGGAAACGAGATTAGTAATAATAGTTTGAAGATTCTCTGAACCAAAAGGCTGATCTTTCGGATAATTTGGGTTCATACTTCAAGAATAAATTTGGGTTTAAAGTTATAAAAAGAATTAAAGAAGTTCGATAATATTGAAAGAAGAGAAATTCCAAAACGCAAATTTATATTAATTTTTTGTTTAATGAAATATATTTGTATTATGACATTTATTGCAAGTAATCTCGCAAAGTGTGTTTGCAACTCTTCATCCTCATTATAATACAAACTTTTATATACAAAATATAGGTACCCTCATCAATTTTGTTAAATTTGGAAAATATTAACGCCAAATTTTGGACACAATATCGTTTGCGGAAATAACCGGAATGATTTTACTATATTAATTCTCTTTTTTAATTTAACCTGAATGCAATAATAAAGTTCATATTTCAAAGGAAAAGATTAGAAAGATTCGCGTCATAGTTATACAATGAATAAAAAATTGAACAGAATAAAGCATTCATATTTACAAAAAAAGAAAACTACGATAGCAAATTTCCTTGGCGCTTCGGAATGTTCTTCATTTATCATAGAAATTTCTAAAAAAAAAAAGATATTATTTACTTAAGTTCGTTAGATAAATTTGCCGCCTGTCCTTCGTTATTAAAAGAACAATACAAAAATACAATTGATTGTTTTTATTCGAATTGACAAGTCATATCATTATGCAAAACTCAATGGCGTATACGACACTTATCTTTAACTGTCTATTTGATTTATGATTATCATAATAATATGATGATGGAAATTTTAAAGTTTGAGTTAATAACTATAATGAGTATCAAAAAAGTCTATTAACTTGCGGATATAACAAAATTTGTTATTTAAACTTATTTGGGCCCATGTATTCTGTGATCAAAGAGATGACTAATTTTGTCATTTTTCGAAACATAGAAGTATCACAAAAATATATTAAATGGAAACAAATGAGTTGGCAAAACTTTAATTTTATCTAAGATCAATGATTACATAATATTCATAATATCAATTTTTTAGCATTCGTTGTATAATTTATTATATTTATTTAGAATAGAATATTTTTCACTCCATTTTATATAAAATCACTAAATAAAGTTTGGTAAATTTCTTGTCGATCTTAGTTGCGACACAGAAAAAATTTTTATCCTGGTCGGGATTTTTTCGAAGATACGGACTATTGTATTATATAATAGTATGGTCGGTTCTAGGGTCCTTATTTATGTGATTGGTAAATAACATTATTATGATGTTATTGGATTAGAGCTAGACTTATTTCATTAATTTGGGATTATTTTATTCGGAGTAAACCTTTATTAATCCGCAGGATACGGGCGCAATGTCCATAAATGAATTGTTTTGTCTCTGAGAATGTATTCATATAGTAGGGAATTAATTTCCGAATTTTATAAGTAAAAAATTTTTTTATCTTAACTAAACTATGATATTAAATCAACAAATTAGGGATTGGAATCGAATTGAATCAATTAATTGTTTCTCAAATTTCAAAATTTCAAATTTAAATATTTGAATTTTAACCTTATACAGTGTCAATCAATGCCGATCATTCGATGAGGAAGGTTACACATAGGCAAGAGCTCTAAACAGAACACGTGCCAGTTTTGAGATTGGAAGGGATCAAAAGCTGCGGGATTGTCGAAGGTAATTTCGGGCCGTTCGTTATAATTTCGTTAGTTCCAAGACGTTGTTAATTTATTAAAGAGAGTAAATCGGAAAAATATATGAATTAAAAAAAAATGGAAGAAAGAGAGAACTTTCCTTTGGTTAATAACTAAATGAGAAAATTCCATAAATAGTTGAAATCTTTAGACTTTATTAAAGCTCACTCGACATAAGATCGGATGATAAAGTAAGTTATCAAATATTGCAATAGAATGATAATTTCATTCTTATTATTTATTATGTGGTGCGAATTAGCCGTATTACTAATAGAAATTATTTGGTTGGGCGTAATTTGGAAGATCACCGGGGTTTCAAAATCACATGTTGATATCTATCGTTATACAAATTATATCAGAATTCATAAATGAAAAAAAACCTTTTGCTTTTTTATACAGGTTACCGTGTCTTTAAATCTAGAACTAAAATTCGCAAATGAAATTTGTGCATGGCACAGTATTTCATTCTAATTTTGGGTGTGTCGGATCTAGGCTATATCAATTTCAATTTAAAAGGTACACGGACTGTTAGTAAATATAAAATATATAATGAACCGAATTATTCTAACCTATAAAATGGAAATGAGCACAATTTTTGTAAATAAACACAATCCACAGAATTTATAAAATATATTTCTAAAGAGTATTATGAGTATTGCTAAATCTCACCGGCACTACCGGGGATTGTCACCTGGCCGAACATGATAATTTCGGCCAGAGTTAAGATACTCATCAAAATATATTATTTAACATTCCTATTATTTAAATTTTTAAATTATAAATTTTTTTTTTACATCAATCGCACCAAATTTTGAAAATATTTAATTAAAAATTTTTACCTAAATTAAAAAAAAATTGTAAAGATCAAATTTTCATGTATCCTCAAACAACAGACTTTCTAACCTTAGAAAAACTTTTTCTATTCACAAATTTACACACATCAATAGTGTTTATATTATGATTAGGTTAATATATTAGTCGAAATAAAGTAAAAAAAAAAAAATATCATAATCATCGCCGGTGACATTTAACAGAATTCTTTTATATTATTTAACTAATAAAAAATTTTTTTAAACAAGGAATATAGAAATTAGAAAATTAAGAATAAAAAATTTGGCATATTTATCGTTATTATTACTACGTTAAATTTTCTTTGTAACTTCGAATCTAATTTTTTTCTTCGATCTTCAATATATAATCCCCAGAAATTGTCGATTTGGATAATTTTTATGCCTTCATCTATATTATACAGTAAGTAACATCTTTGTTCAAGAATAAAATTATGCTATACAGTACCTACCTGATTTTAGGTCAAATGATATTATATATTTAAATCACAACCCTTATTTTTTAAAATTATTCTAGGCTAAATCATATGAAAAGTCTGGATGACGTCAATTTTTTGTTTCGAAACGATATACAGTACGTGCACGAAATTTTTCTGCTCACTATTAAATATTATCGTATTAAATATAAAGAGATTTTATATATATTGACCATAGACAAATGAAATTAAATTATCATAAATAAAAGATATTTAATTTGGTTAATTCAATATTACATACATATTATTAGATGTTTAATGATCGAGAAATTACAGAATTAAAGATTTCGATATATAAGTTAATTAATAATGAATACCAAAAATGAAATTTTTGGACCCCGAAGAATATAATATACATATATAAATTAAATTATACGAAATACAAAAATTATAAAATTTAAAAAAAAGCCAGTTAATTTGATTTATATATAAGTCTATCTTATTTGTACTCTGTAATTCGGCCGACTATAAATTTGAAAATCAATGACATATTCTTTCAACAAAAACGCCCATTTTTTTTAAAAAAAACTAACCCATGTGATTATTTTGTACAGTTCTGTATTTTTTTGGGGTACCGTAGTATTTCATTTTTTTAAACATTAAATCCAGTAATGCATAATATAAACACATGTTCTATTTTTATTAAAATAGATTTATTGCTGTTTTCTTTGTCTTAGATTCCATTTTAATATTATATGCAGATTTCGCGTATATAATCTTTGTTCTGTTACTTCTGTATGTATAATGTATGTCATGTGTTCAATAAATGATGAAAGAAATTCATCTTCTCCGGCAAAAATGCAAAGAATAAAAGTATTTCTACTA
Source organism: Glomus cerebriforme (assembly GCA_003550305.1). Taxonomy (NCBI): domain Eukaryota; kingdom Fungi; phylum Glomeromycota; class Glomeromycetes; order Glomerales; family Glomeraceae; genus Glomus; species Glomus cerebriforme. Next base: position 279,644 of record QKYT01000078.1, read on the forward strand.
TTTTAAAAGAAAAATTCAGCACATTTAATTATTTGTTGCTTATTAGTTATTATTATTTAAACTGACTCCGACACTAAATTTTATACGCCTAAGATTAATATAAATATAAAGTTTTCTTAAAATGAATGGAAAGAGAGCGATAATAATATTAAATCTTTTTAATATGCAAATATAATCAAATTATTTAATTTTAAAACTTCTTTTTTTAGTATTTTAGTTTGCATTATTAAATTAATAGTCAATTCTAATTTGTAATTATTTAGATTCATTTATTTATCTCACCATAAAGTTTGGATACATATGAAAAAATTTAAACAAAAAGAAATATAAACAGATAATAATCGAAGATTAAAATTCTTTCTCATAATAAAAAGTCTAATTATGGAATCTCTTACTATAAATAAATGATTTAATTATTAGATGCATAATTACTTAATTCAAATATTGTATCAGATAAGATTTGAGGTTTTCCTTTTGTTCAAATGTAAAGGTTAGCTGTTCTTGTCCAGTATTTTGTTCAATCTCAATACCATAAATAGATTTGTTCAAGAGATTAATGATTAAAGAAGGGGAGACTATTTCACAAATCACTTGATAAATTCGATTATTACTTTGTCGTTGATAAAAGAAAATATATTTGTTTTGATAAAAATTAATGTTAGCTAAATTACTATTAAATTCGTTTAATGAATGAATTGAAATTTCATTACATTTAATGTGATAATTACAAGGATCATTTGGCGGTTGATAAAAGAATGCAAAAGTGGTGGGTAAATTGACGACAAAATTATCTTGTACAATTGGCAAATTTACAACAGGGTTGAGCGAGGTTTGGGGGTATACCTCTGGATTACCATAACGTTGATTTGATGAATTAATGCTAGCATGCTGCAGTTGTTGCACAGCCATGTAAGGGATATTCATGCTTGAATTAGTTTCGACTTGTTCAGAATTTGTTTGGGATGCAAACAATTGATCTTTCGAATAATTTTGGTTCATACTTCAAAATGATACTTTTTAAAAATTGTAAAAAGAATTAAAGAGGTTTGATAATATTGAAAGAAGTAAGGGAAATTCCAAATCGCACATTTATATTAAATTTTTTATGAATATATTTGTATTATATTTATTTCGAATAGTCTCGCAGAGTGTGTTTGCGATTTTTCATTATCATGCATATACAAAATATAGGTGCCCTCATCAACTTTGTTAATTTGGAAAATATTTTAGACACAATATCTTATGCAGAGAGTTTTAGCCATATTAATTCTCTTTTATAACTTAACCTGAATGCAATAATAAAGTTTATGTTTCAATCAATGAAAGAGAAAAAGGTTAGAAAGATTCGCGTAATAGTGATACAACGAATAAATATTTATCAGAACCAAGCATTCATATTTACGAGAAAAAGAAATTATTGATCCCGGAAAGGTTCTTCCTCTATCATAGAAATTTCTAAAGAAAAAGTTATTTATAAATTTGCGGCTTTTCTTTCATTTAATATTTAAAGAATAATACAAAATATAATTAATTGTTTTTTATTTGAATCGATGAGTCATATCATTACTATGTAAAGCTCAATGGCGTATATGGCACTTGTCTTTGATTTAAGATTCAAATTACAGTCATAGTAATAAGATCATGTTTTTGATGAAGAAAATTTAGAAGGAATTTAAGTTTGAGCTAACTATAATGAGTTATCAAGTCTTTATCAATTCTGATGAATGATGAGTAGTTTATAGAAGTATTAACTTAAAGCGTCTCATAAGTTCTGCGGATACAAGAAATTTGTTATCTAGCCTTATTTGGATTGGTTGTATGTATTACAAGATGTGCAGAATGATCAAAGAGATTTCTATTTTTTTCTAAAAAAAAGGCATTTTGAAACTTAAAGTCACACAAATTTTTGTGAGGTACATTTAATAGAAATAAATGAGTTGGGCTGGACAAACTTTTAATCTTAAATGATTAAATGATTGAGTATCACATTTCCATTGTTCATTTGAGAGTTTAATATATTATTTTACCTTCCTCATCCTAATGGGCTTAATCTGCTTTTTTAGGTAATAATTCGGCCGTTTGTTACATAGGTATTTGTCGTGTAATATTATCTTACGGAGCCATCAATATAAAATATAGAAGATGAGTAAAAACCTCGCGAATACTACTTTACTTGTAGGTCTTTGCAGGCATATTTGCCTGCAAAGATTTTGAAATTTCAGTTATCGTCAAACATTGAAGTGTATAGCAAATCATGACAATACACATATTTTTAAATAATTTAAATAAAATTTTCTACAAACTAATTGAGCTTGTAAATCTCACTAAAATAAAATTCAGATATCTATAACTCAGAAAAGATTGTAGATTATCAACATTATATAAATTTATTTAATTTTATTACTTTAATATGCAATGAAACTAATAAAACATAATTTTATTGTTAAAAAAAGCATGGAAAATTTTAACTCTATAAAATAATTTCATATTTACAAATTTTACAGGCAAATTTCCAAAAATTGATGGAAAAAAAATTTTAAATAGCTTTATCCTTTATCTGTTAATTGATACCAAGTTGTACGATTATCGTGGCAAGGGCGTTGGTTGTTAATTTTTAGTATTTAAAGAATTTGATTGTTAAAGTTAAACGATCCCGAAATATAATATTCACCACCGCCAAGGAAGCCAATTAATCAATCAAAACCATCCTTGATTTGCGAATTTTTTGTGCGAGGACCCCTTACATGAAATCTTAAAAACTAAATACGGCAAGAATTCGACGATCATCTCATAACTGTGCAGAGTAAAATTTAATTTTTGTATTTTTAGCATGCTGTCAATGTAATGAAATTTTCGATATAAAGAATCAGATATTTTGTTACCATAATTTTCGCATATGTTTATGTCCACAAAGGGTTTGTTTATTATTTTTAATTTTGCCACACACCTTAGTACTTTGCTGAATAACCAGTTAATAATGTAACATTGCGATCAGCTTATTGTGCATATAATAACATTAATTTTTTAGCACTCGTTGTATATATTATTATATAAATATACTTATCACTTTAAATATATTTTTAAGTAATAGAATTAGCAGATATTTAATACTCCGGTCAAAAAAAAAACATTTTCCTTCATTTTTACATAAAAACACTATTTAAACAAAGTTTAGTAAATTTCTTGTCGATCTTAGTTGCGACACAATATCCGTGGTTCGGGATTTTTCCGAAGATATGGACTACTGTATTATATAAATTCCAGGGTCCTTATTTATATGATTGGTAAAAAACATTGTTATGATTTATTGGATTAGAGCTAGACTTATTTCATTAATCTTAAAAAGATTTGGGATTATTTGCTCGGAAAAGGCCTTTATTAATGAAAATTCATCCGCAGGATATGGGCGCAATGTCCATAAATGGATTGTTTTGTTTTGTCGCTGAGAATTTGTATCCATATAGTATGGAATTAATTTCCGAATTTTATAAAAAAAATTTTATTATATCTTAACTAAACTATGTCAACAAATTTTAAAGTTGCAATGAGACTCGACCAGCATTATAATCGAATAAGAAGAAACTTTCAATCTTAATTGTTTTATTCAAACTTTGTTATACAATCAATTTATTGCTGAAAACTGACCTCCAAATTACTGATATTAAAGTTGAAATTGTGTCTCGCACTCTCGCAGTTACATGATCGAGAATAAATATTTTCAACTGAGGACTTTTAGCCGGCGTTATGCAACAAGTCATGCACTACGCGTGAATAAAGTCAAAATTTTTTCAATATTGTTAAATGTCACCTGCGGTGATGTAAAAAGTAGCAAAATTTTAAGAATAACTAGAAATTTTTAGGATAAAGAATAGTTTAAGTAATATTGTAGTAATTTCTGTAAAAAATCAAGCTGATACTGGTGCGGTGATAGGAATAATAGGGTTTTTTAAAAAAACATGTGATTCCCCTCCCATGGAATAAATGGATAATACCCAGGAGCGTGTCACTCTAAATTAACACGTGATTGACTATTTTAACTATTTTTAGCCTACTTATAGAAATCCTTTTAAACAGTACTTATAAAACTCAGTAGAGATTCCCGCTATCTATATGAGACCGGTGAATAAATGAAGGAAGATTCCCGGTCATGCTATGATGCTAATCAAATGAAAAATTATGATAAAGGTAGTCATGAGTGACACTTAGTGCGACAGGGAATATGTATCACGGGGAGTCTGCTCTTTTACCCTCATAAAACCTCAGTCTCATTGATATTTTTTACCGGCATATACTCACAGATAGATAACCGTTTCATCGGCTTCATTTCACCATCATGAAAAATTACTCGACTCACTGTACCATTTCATTTTTTAATTACTTAATTAAAAGAAGCTTAGAAAAAAAAGATTAGAATATAAAATTTATACATGTAGCCGAAACTCCCAGAGGTCTGACTGAGGTTTCGGCATCTCCAAAATTTTAGTATAATTAATAACTTTAATTATGACTAGAACTTGGCCGAAACTCTTGAGATAGTTTCGGCCAAATCTTAGGATTGATTTTCATCATATTTTGGCTTAAATTAAAAAAAATTTGGCCGAAAGTCACGTGAAAAGGTTTCGGCTACATGTATAATATAAATTTTAATAAATTCAATGTTTTTTGCTATCCCTAACCAGATTTTTTTTTGTGAATCATAAAATCCAATGCCTAAAAATATCCTCGTAAGGGTTTTAATATATATGTTGTGCGTCAGATGACAATTTGCGTCAGATGTCAATTGACACTTAACGCGCGTCAGTTAATGATTGACAACTGAGGCGCGTTAACTGTCATTTGTCGCATTAATTATTAATAAATAATTATATTGTTACACCACTAACTTTACAATTCGCCCATTTTTTTTTATATCTTTATATTTTTTTTTACAATTAATTTTTTTACAAAAATTATAATGTAACTTTATTAGCAGGGCTACACTTGATGATATAATTAATAAATATATAAGCTCATTGCAAAGCTTTAGTTAACATGGAACTTTTTGAGTGGATAAAAAAATATATTACTTGATTCTTCCAACAAAGAAATTGATACAAAATCTACACGTGAATGGCTAAAAGGCGTTTTATTCTTGGAGGGATTACTCCAGAAGGCTATAGAATTATAGTCAAAAATGATAATAAACCTGTTTTAATAGTTGAAAACATGTATGAAGTCCTATGTATAACACACGCCGAAATTGATAGTCACGCAGGTCAAAAACAATTATGGAAATCAATTAAACAAAATTGGAGTTTTGTAAGACAAGAAATTTTGAAAAATTCGTTAATATAGAGATGGTTGATCAAATGCTTCATTGTCTTTATTTTCCAAATGTACCACTTCATATTGGTTTTGTAAAGATGTCTCAATTGTCATATTCTAGTATTAAAATTTAAATTTAATTTTAATTATAAAATTTTTAAATTAGTAAACTTAAAGAATTTATAACTAAAAAAACATTTAATAAAATTTATTACTTTTGAAATAATAAGATTATTATGAATAGGATCTAAATAAAAAATATTTATTAAATTTATTAAATTATGATTATATATAATAAATAATAATTATAAACTTCTTACCAGCCCAATTTTCATTAAAGTCAATATCATTATCTAAATTTTCATTTGAATTTTCAAAATCCGCAATTTGGATGGTTTCAGGAATATCTTCCTCATTATGAATGTCCTGGGTAAATAATTCATCAATTAAACTGCAACCTCCACAAGGCTTATCACTATATACAAGTTCGTAGGATGTTTTTTTTATGTGATCTATAAATGGAATTATTCATAGATAAAACGACCAATCTTTTCTTCCAGCTCCATTTTGTTATAAAATACCATTTTCTCTTTCCACAGACTGATCTTCCATTAATAATTTTTACAGATGGCCAAAGGTTGACAAGTTCTTTAATAACAGTAGCACAAAACTCCTTTCCATTATCTGACTGTAAAATAGCTGGAAGAAACCAATAAAAAAAAATAAATCAAATAAAAAGGCTGCTACTTTAACAGCTCATTTGGAAGTAAGTGGTTTGACCCATGAAAATTGGGTAAAGTGATCACGAACATGGCAAATAATCACCAATAATTACAATCAGCATCATAGGATAAATCAATTAAGTCTATCTATAAAATTTTAATTTAATATTAAAATATATCTTTTTTTTTACTTAACTGTTAATATTTAATAATTAAATAATTTACCTGCACACGAGATAGATATTTTCTTGCAATTATTGGTTTACATGCTAAAGGATGGAAAGAAGGTTTTCGGGTTGCACATATAGTGCAGTTATATCTTATTGATCCTGTTCTTATTGATATTACAAATAAGACCTTTTCCTCTACACCATTACAAGAGGGAGCTACAGTTACAAACCATACAATATTAAGAGAAGCTGCCCAGCGAGTCCTTGAAAATTATACTGAGAAAATGGTTAATCAGATGAATAAAGGAAGAAAAAGGCCTGAGATTGGAGATTTAGTAAGGATTTCCGTTTCAAAAATTGATCATTTTGATATTGATAGACCTATACTTCCATGCAGAGTTCTAGAAAAATTGATGATTAATACCGGTTAGGATCTCAATTTGGAGTTATTAATGTCTTCTATTTACAAGGAGAAATTAATCCACTTGGTGTTAAACAATTTCAGAACTTGAAACAATACCCACAAATACAATTACTGTTAGAAAGGCTGCACGTCTTCAAAATGTAGGGTTAACTACAGGTACAATTTGTAATTGTAAAGGAAATTGCAATAGTAAAAAGTGCTATTGTAGAAAAATGGGAAATAATTATGGAAGTCGGTGTCATGGTGGTCATTAATGTCAAAACAAACATGAAGCTAATTATTAAGTAAATTTTACATTTATTATTATTGATCTATAATAAATAGTTATTGTTTAGACACCCACTGTTCATACTATATGGATCATTTTCATCCAGCTATTCCCCATCCAATAATATGTATCACATCCCTAAACAATATCATCACCCCCCACAATATCAATTATATTAAATCTGCATGAACTTATAGGCTGAACGATAATAATAGATAATTAAAATAATTGTTCAAATTTATAGGGTATTGAGAAAAATAACATAAAAGAGAAATATTAAGAGAAATTAGTTTATTTTATAATGAGAAATAAAAAAAAAGAAAATAAATATAGTCGGTAAAATTTTATTTGATTAATAAAATGCTAAATTCGGTATATCAAAAAAAATTGCATCAGACGACAGTTGACTTGCGTCAGATGACAGGTAACACGCCTCAGTTGTCAATCATTAACTGACATGCGTTAGGTGTCAATTGACACAAATCATCATCTGCTAATAAAATATAATAAATATTTTTTTTGTATAAAGTACTTATAGTACTTATTAAAACTATTATTAGATTATTTTAGACATTGAGTTTCATGATTCACAATAAATACTAGTAGTAATTAAATCTGCAGCAGTTAAATATTAAAAAAATGAAGAAATGTAATAAAATATAATTTTTAATACTGAAACTTTTTGATATTGAATTTTATGATTCACAAAAAGAATTTGTCTAAAAAGGTGCAAAATAAGATTGTCAATAATTTTGAAAATAATAATAATAAAGCTTTGTATTTTTAAGATTACAGTACATGAAATAATGTGGCTAATGATGATAAATTTTGAACCAATCATATTTAAGTGGTTGGATTTAAGATATTATCTTAAACCTGGGGGTTAAATATAGAATTTTGAAACAACAACTATCGTCACCATCAAAAAAGCTCGGACACGTGACATCTGACCAATCAATTCTAATCCCTTACTTAGAACTCTACGTAACGAATAATAGGTAATAAATAATAGGTGACAAATAAGATTTTACCGCTTTGTAAAAGCGAGAACAGGAATCGTGACGCTATGTGACAAATTATTTACTATGATCACGTGACCGAGCTTTGTCACATGATTTGAAAATAATTCTGACGTGAAAAAAAAAACTCTTTCTCACTTTTCACATTTTATTAGAAATACGCAGTAAATTTTACATAATTTTTATCGCTTAATAACTTGTTAAAAATGGGAGTACCTGTATCCACCTATTCAGACAAACTTTTCAACGAATATATTCATCCTATAGAGTGCAAAAACATAGGTGACAAACCACTGCCTGAGTTTACAAAGCTATAGAAGCCTTAAACCTTTAGCAAAATGTGAAGAATAAAGATGGCACTGTAAACAATATTGGCTAGTTTGTAAAAGGAGTTGCCGACTACACATACATAATACCTGCTCCAATATTTCTTATCGGGGGAATAATAAGTAAATTTTATGAAGATATTTTGGACGCTAACATAAGAAGTTTAGATGAGGCACTAGAGAAAATAACTAGGTATGAAATTACCATCGACGAACTTAAAGTGAAACTTGCTGCGGCAGGTTCCACACAGCCTCAGATAATTAGATTACAGCTGACAATACCTCCTTCAAAGAAAAAAACACACAATTTAGAACAGCCAATTTTGGCAACTTCCAGTAGATTGACATCAACAGAAAACACCAATGGCAACACATTGAGTACGCCAATCATAATACAGGAAGATCATCATAAATTATTATCACAAGAGATATCGCTTCAGGATGACGATCACATGGAAATAGAGAAAGACATTTTCGAATCCATCAATTTACTACCTGAAAAATCTTCACAGAAATAAACAAAGTTCACAAAGAAAGCAGATATATCTGCATCCTTTCCAAAATCCCCTAAAAAGGATAAGAAGGAATGCCAACTTTACATCATCACAGGATTCATGATACTGCCTAAATTACAACCAAACGTGCATGATGTTATGTTATATGACATTCCAGATAAATGGGATGCTGAGAAAATAATAGAGGAGATCAACAAATATCTAGGTTCTCTTGTGAAAGCCACCCTATCAAAATAAGGCAAATACACCTGTGTACGGGCTATAATAGTACTGAAAACTTTAGTGTTTAACGTATTTAAAGTAGGTCAATGGCAAACCCTTTTAGGCAATATTCTTATTAGATGGTTTTTGGCAGACTGGTCTTTAGAACAATGTAAATAAAGAATGATCTTTCAAGCCATATTAACTGACTTTGGCGATGGCTTTGAAGAATATTGTATTTTCCAGGATACAGAATTTATGATCCATTATCATCTGGCTGCAATTAAACTGGTAAAAGATCCCAAAGGTAAACAGAAACTCATAGGGTTCTTCTGAACCTCAGATGACCTTACATCAGCATATACAATGGAAGATAGACAACATAGGGAAGAAAAAGTCTGATCCTAAGTATCTATCAGCAAATGTTTCCTCTTCGAAAAAAATAAAGACTCTAAGAAGTTCTTCTCTTATTCCTCAAAAGCAGGCAAATGTAATGATAATCGCACTAACAATAACCTTCAGTTTAGAAAATTAGTCAATAAACTGGAGAATGTGTGTGCTTTGGCAGATACGTACAAATCCTTCTTCTGAGCAATGATCATTACTTTAAGCATGAAAACCATGCTTCAGAAAAAGGACAAATTTCACAAAATTATGAGTGAAAATAGTCAAGGACCTGGTAGCAAGTTTAGAGGGGCTCACAACTCCTCTTAGATCTGGCTTTGGTTTGTCCTTCTACTTAGTCCACCACTACTAATTACTGCAAGTATTCCTCTCAGACTAAGTGTGATAAATGATCTGTATATAAGACTCCAAGACTCAGTTAGTATTCTGGGTGTTGTCTTTCTGGAAGCGTCATAATGGTTGATTATGAGGACTCACGCTGGTTTTTAGTTTATTTTTCTTATTTTTGTTTCTACATTTTTTTTTTGATTTTTTTTCTCCCACCCTTGCCAATTTTGATAGCTATTGCTACTTCAGTTTCTTTGACAGATAGCAGTCAGGTAATAATATCTATATGGGTAGAATTAGAACTAGACATAGTATTAGAGTAGTTTATTCATATATTTCATATAATTTCTTTTACCTCATACTTTGCTGTTTTATAATAAAAAAAAAAAAATTCTGACATGTGATTGAATATCTTTGCGTTTATCAAATAATTTCTAATGGAAGAATCAGAGTTTATTTTTGGAGAGTTTTATGAAGTAATTTATCATCTAGAAGAACTTCACTTTCATAAGATTATAATAATAATAACATAAAAAACAAAAAATTGGAAGATCAAAACAATGTTTTGTTTGGAATTACTTTAATACCATTGATAATATTAATTGTTATCAAGTTTCTGTATCAGAAATTCTTATGAAATATGTAATCACAAAGTGGAAAATGGCTCAACTACTACAAATATGATAAATTATTTAAGGAAAATTCTTAAATATCTAATCCTGCAGAGCAAGAACTGGTAAATAGTTTATTTTTTTTTAAAAAAAATAATTAATTTAATTACTGATTCACCACTCACTGGTACAAATAATCATCAAAACTGGAATTCTGTTTTCCTAAATAGTAAAAGTTCGTCAATTTCTAACCAAATCACTCAAAATTTTTACCAAAATCTTTCTTATCCAAAACATTTAAATGTAATTATTTAAGGAAAAAAACTTCATAAATAATTTCTAAACATTGCCAATTAGCCAAAATTTTAGCAAAATCCCGTTAAGATTTTTTGTTTAATAAAAGTATTAGCTAGAAGTTTCAAACATATATTAATAGATTTTCAAAGAAAAAAAATTATATAATACAATGGGATCAATATTTTAAAACTTGTTAATTAATGCATCCCTCCTTAAATGAGTATTCTAACATATATAAATTATTTATTTTAAAATTATCAAGATAGTATTTTGCCAAGCATAGGCGCACCATTAAGTTGCAGATTAGCAATTAAAATATTATATTGATTATAATTTTTTTAAAGTTTAAAGTCAAGAACAAAAGAATATCAGAGATTTTATATTTAAGCTAGACTTTCAATTAATTTTTTATGTAAAAAAAAAGTAATGAAATTTATTATAGAAGAATAAGAAAATTCACAACCTTTTTATATTTTAGAGAGTAATAGTTTTAAAAGAATTACTTTTATAATTGCATTCTTTTTTTAATTACTGACTGAAGAAGTAATAGATAAGTTATTAGATAATATATCTGAAATTGAGCAAAAATATTTTTGAAAATGTGAGCAAAATAAGGTTGGTAACAGAATTTTGGAAAATATGGATATTATACTTTTTAGTTCACCCAAGCAAATTAGAACTTCTAATTTTTGATAACTCATTTATTCATTATTGATATTTCAGACAAGATGAAATTCATCTTTTTATTCTTGGAAAAGATTATTAATATTAAAAGAGACTTTGATTTATTTACCTAGTAAATTAAAAGCAGACAATATTAAAAAAAAAAATAAGAAAGATGGTAATAGACTTGAAAGGATCATAATGTTGAGCGAAGTAGAATGAAAATTTATGAAAGACTTTTTTTTTAATATTTAATTTATTTTCTTCAAATTCTTTTAAATAATTACAAAGTACAAAACTTCATTAAACAATTCATAAAAAACATCATTAAAAATATCTGAGTACTTCTATATCTGTTAACAAAATATCAAAATTACGCTATAATAATGCATTTTGATATGAATTTTTCTTAATGCTGTTTATTTATTAAATTGGAATTTTCTTAATAAATAATTTAAAAAAATTTCACGCATAAATAATTATTCTAGTATTCAGCTTAGTATTATTAATATCAGTTCTTTAGTGTTTAATAAATAAATGGTATATTTAATTATGTAAGCAGAAGGTTATTATGTATTATAAATTTAAATGTATATAGATATCGAACAATAAATAAATATCATTAAATCATAAATAAAATTAAACAGTATATTAACTTTAAATTCAATCAGACGTGAATAAAGCATAGCAACCCTGGGCTCATACAATCAGACACGAATAAAGAATTTATCACAATTTAATATAACACTTGGTTAATTTTAATTTATAGTTTAAATATCTTTATTAAAACTTAATCAAAAACCTTGTCTAAACTTAATCTTTTACATGAGAAAATAGAATGCTTATTTATAATAAAAAAAACTAAACTAAAAATGTTTAACATGTTTACCATATTAAACATATTAACTATATTAAATATGTTAAACATATTGGGCATAGTCAACATGTTAAACATATCACACATATTGAACATATTAAACTTATCGAACATGTTTAACATTTCGAACATGATCATCTGATTATATCACGTGATTGATATACCGATCAATCAATTAATTTCTACCGTGACATCACTCTCCTCCTAAATTTTCAACTCTGTTGAAAATTCTCAAAGATCTCTCTACAAGGCCATTATATTTGTCTTGGGAGAGGTGTCAGACCATGGTCACAGAAGTCTTAACGGTCCTCATGATTTGCTTGATACTCAGTAATTTGAATATATGAAATACTCTAACTGAAGTACTTCGATAATGAAAGGACAACTGCTGTGCATAATATTTTCACTGCAAGTTACTATAGATAGTTCATTCCAAAAATTGGCCAAGATAGAACACATTAGCCAATAATAATGTTCTACTTCCAATTCTTTTTGATTGGATAATAGCTTCATTGAGGGCTGCAAATTTATTGTCAAATGTTGCATCTTCAGCATACAGTGGTGGATATGGTTCAATATCAGCGGACTCATGCATAAAAGATTCTTCAAGATACTTTGATAATCTCCCATAATTATGTAACAATAAAGATAAATATTCTTTTAAAAGTAAATAATAAATAATAAAATTAATCAAAAATATAACATATATATATATAAAAAAAATTTTTAGTGATCAACCACCAATCTACATATAAAATTTGTTCTATATGTGTATAACATTAGCAATTGAACATCATTTGTGATGATACAGCTTTAATCATTCTGCATTAACTGGAACCTTCAAAACCTTTCTTTCTATTGTTCTTAGCTTATAGACTCCATTTTCTAGCACTTCATAAATATAGTATAGCCCTTTTTAACGTTCTTGCAGCTTTTGTTTACCTCTCAATTGGCTTTAATAGAGTAGGACAAGATCACCAATCCTGAAACAAATTTTGGAAAGATCCTCATCATGCTATTCCTTTTGCTTTTGCTACGCAAAATAAATGGTGTCTTGCACCTTGAATCTATCACCTATAACTTTACCGGTTAAGATGTATACTCATTTAAAGAGGTCATCCTGCCAGTTATCCTCAGAATATTTGGCAGAGGTCATCTTGACTGTAAATTCGATTGGTAATACTGCATCCCTGCCATAAATTAGGTAAAAAGGCTCATGCCAGGTCATATTATGCCTTTTAGTCTTATATGCGAATAATACAGATGACAAATAGGTATCCCAATCATCCTGGTGGTCATTGGCATATTTAGCTAACATTTCGCATAATGTATAATTAAATCATTCTACTAACCCATTCGTTTGAGGATAGTACACTGTTGATAGTTGATGTTTAGTGTTCAGGTTCTGGCACAAGGAATCTAACATTTCATTTATGAAATGTGACCCACGATCCGTTAATATTTCCTTGGGACAACCGTATCGACATATAATATCTTCATAGAAAAAAGACACTACTGAAGAGGCTTTTGCATTAGGTATGGCTCGTATTTCAGGTCACTTCATAAGGTATTCAGTAGCAATTACTATGTATGTTGTGACCGAAGGATAGTAGGGGTCGACGTTTAATAAGGGTAAAGATCGATAACAAGAAGACAAAGTTTGAACTAGGGCTCCACCACTTTATTTTATAACGAAAACAAAGAAAAACTTAGAGAAACTATATTTCCTTAAAACCTTTTATTTATTAATTCTTATGGGTAAAAACCAAAGTTACATTCTTATTTTCTTAAACATATTTATACAAAATAAATGTTCTATAAATACATCATTATTAATAATTAGGCTACATAAAAAAAACTACATAAATAAATAATCTAAATCATTCTAAAACTTTCTATTTCTTTATCAAACTTTCCATCTCTTTCTCTTACTAATGATTACTAATTATTAATAATAAACAATTACTCCTTCTATGATGTAATTGTACTCCTCCATTAAATGATTTACGATGACTCATAATTAATCATGCAGATCTCATGATTATCCATCTTGATGATCATCTACTTCACCTCCCATGATGTAATATATTAATCATTTACTTTGCCACATGTACTCCGCCATTCTACTGCTATTCTATAATATACTATTCCTTAAGTAAAAATGAATATTCCCTTCTTATGTTAAATCTTCAGTTACAACGTGTTGTCTTTCTTTGTTTTAGGAAGTGGTCCAACAATATCCATTCCCAATCTATCGAAAGGTTGACCTACTTTTATAGAATGTAATAGTTCAGTGGGTCAATTTTTACCCTTTCATTGACATTCGTCACAAGTTTGTACATATCATCATATATCATTAAACATTTGCGACCAATAGTAACGAATCTTTATCCTTCTTATATGTTTTGTCTATCAAAAAATGTCCAGCCAGAGAATCTGAATGATTGTGATATAGAACATCTTTTACTTCACTCTCCTTTATTACTTTAATAGATCTATTAGGGTTATCTTTATTCTTCTTAAACAACTGGTCATTCAGTACAATGAAATATCTAGATTTTCTTTTGATAGCAGCCTGCTGCTCTTTGTTGAGGTGTGTTGGCATAGAGTAGTCCATTAAAAATTGGATGAGTGAGAAATATGTCATTAAATCCATTCNGTTAGGTANAGTTGGGTAATCCGTAAAGTGNTNTCAGTATATGCNAATTTCAATAAATAAATTTTAAGTTAAATTAAATAAAGTGTTCTCTTAGTATTTAATTTGGCTTAATGTATCTACGTTTAAATGTTGTTTTTCTAGTCAATTTATAATCTTTAAATCATATCTATTAAGTATCATTAGCCATCTTCTGAGTTTACTAACAGGGTTCATTATATTCATTAAATATTTCAATGTCACATAGTCAGTAATAACAGTAAATTTTTGACCATGAAGATAGTGATGAAAATATTTAACAGCCCAAATGACTGCTCATATAAGTGATTACATGTTTCTTTTTTGCTTCATCCTTCTGAGCTAATATAGCTTCTAATGTGAAAGTAGAGGCATCAGTATATAGTATAAACAGTTCTTTAAAATTCAGGTATGCTAAAATTGGAGGAGTTACTAGGCATTCCTTTAACCTTTCAAATGTGTCATGCTGGTTCTATTCCCATATATACGGGATATTCTTTTTTAATTGTCTATTCAAAGGTTCGACTATGTGTGAAAAGTTCTTAATGAACTTTTAGTAATAAGATGTTAAGGCAATAAAGCCTCTTAATTATGTTAAATCATGCGAGATAGGGAACTCTTTGATTACTCTTAATTTTTCAGGGTTAGTATGTACTGTATACCAGTTTGACTAATGACATAACCTAAAAATAGTATTGCATTCTTGAAGAAGAAGCATTTTTCAGGATTTAACTTCAGTCTGGCTTTTTCTAATCATAAAAAGACCTGTTCTAAATGCATCAGATATTTTTCAAAGGATTTGAAACTAACATTAATGTCATCTATGTATATTACGACATATTGCCAAAGTATATCCTATAACACCATATCCATTAAGCGCTAGAAAGTTTTGGGAGCATTACAGAGGCTGAAAGGCATCACTGTAAATTTGAATATTCCAAAGTGGGTAATAAAGATAGATTTTTCTCTATCTTTAGGGTCAAGTTCAACCTGCCAAAAGCTACTGGCAAGGTCTAAGGATAAAAACTATTGAGACTCTAACAATGTTTCTAACATATCATCTATCCTTAGTAGAGGATAACAATCCTTTTTCATAATGTTATTTAGCTTCCAATAATCAACGCAAAGACATTTTTTACCATTTTTCTTTTCTACTATAATGACTGGTGATGTCCATTGACTACTGGAGGGAACAATTAGCCCAACCTTTAAGAGTTGTTAAATTTCTTTCTTTATAAAAATTTGGTTCTAGTAGGATGTTCGATAAAATCTTTGCCTAACTGGGGTGGCATCTCTGGTATCAATATTATGTGTAATTACAGAGGTTCGTCCAAAATCATTTGAGTCTCAGGTGAAAAGGTTCTAATAACATTTCATAAAATCTTTAAACCTTTGGTTTTACTCTTCGCTCAGCTTTTCTGTATGAAATTTACCCTTTTCGATCTCTTCATATTGATAGTAATATTCATTACTAACAAAATTTTCTTCTTTTAAATCTTCTTCGATTTCTTGTACCTTTTCTTGAGTTATAAACTGTGTGTTATAATATAATTGCTCTTGGGTATTTTTATCATCACTCTCATATTCTTCTTCAGATTCTTCAGATTCTTTCACTAGTCGAAATAAGAAGTTTCGGCATGTGACGATTCGGCTAAATTT
>QKYT01000780.1:2301-14608 GCA_003550305.1 Glomus cerebriforme
TAGCATATTGCTAAACCAATCATTGCAATTTCATTACCATTTTCTGAAGCTTTTTGATACCAATAAAAGGCTTTTTCTAAATTCTTTTCTGTTCCTTTGCCATTATAATAACAACAAGCTAACTCATTCATTGCAAATTTATAACCATTTTCTGCTGCTTTTTGACACAAATAAAAATATATTTGCAAATTCTTGAGAATATAGATTATTATTAAAACACACATTATAAATACCAATATAAAATTGACCAAATATAATCCATTATTTTCTATTCCTTCATCATTTTTAAAACATATGATATGACAATCAAAATTAAATTGTGCAATAATTTGATCACCACTTTCAGCTGCTTCTTGATATTGATGAATACCATTTACATATTCTACACCAATTCGTGCATCAATAATTTCTATCTCAGGAAATTTTTTATATAATTCAAATGATTTAACTTTTTCAATAACATATCCATAACATACACTTAAATTATTTTGTGCAATGCTATCTCCATTTTCTACCACTAAAATTAGCTGATTATTATCAATAATAATACTATTTCTCCAGTTAACATTAACACCTCCAGAACTTTGTAAACTTTCAAATTTTGAATTTTCAATGTATTCATTTGATGCCATTTTTGTTAACTGTTAACATAAAATTGAAAGAAAAATCAAACGTCGCTTATTGATCGACAAAATAATTGAAAGTGGTTATAAATAGTATTAGATCGTCCGGATATGAAATTCCGTGTAAGACAATCCTTTGTTTATTCTAAATAATATTGATGCCGCAGAACACTCCCAAAATTTATAGTGTAACCATATGATAAATTTTTATCCTTTTGTTAGGAAAAAATGCATGAAACTCTAGTTAAAGCTTTTTTTATTTATTTTATTTGTATCTAATACATACTGACAATGTGAGTATATAAGTATATTCCTATATCAGTAATGACCTAAAAGGCGATTAGATTTTATCCCAAATAAACCCCTTCTGTCTATCTATATAACTTGTTTTCTAATGAATTAACCAAATAGATGACTGTGCTCGCTTTACTATAATTCACATGACAGGACAAAAATTAACAAAAAACTAATATTAGAAAAAGTTAATTTCAGATCGAGGTCTGAACACATATAAGAAAACCCTATAAAGATAACTAAGGGAGGTAAACCTCTCGCCTTTTAATGCTATCCCTAAAAAAATTTACCATTATACCCATCCTTTTAAGACCTACTACTCCCATGTGACTTATTCTTTTTTCCTTTTCTTGACTTAGACTTTTCTTGCCCTGCCATTATTTTGGCTANGGCTTTTGCCAAGATATCCGCTACGCTATCTTGTTTACTTCCTCCCCGTTTCTTATTCGAATTTTTCTTTGACGACGAAGTGTCCTTCGATTTTTTCTTGTCCAAGTCCTTTTTATCAGAATCGCTTTTCTTATTATTTTTGCCTTCAGCTTTTGTCTTCTTTTCTTGCCGTTGCTTATAATTGTCGCGAGTCCATTTATATTCGACACCATTGATCGTGATCGGGTGTTGACATGCCGCAACCACGTCCGCTTGTTTTTTAAAGAAACCAATTAGTTTCTTTTTACCTTTGTTATCTTTTACTATTTTGATCGATTTATATTGATTAAATATGGATGTATCTACTTCCATATAAAATTTCAGTTCTGTTAAATCGTCCGCCAGATTTCTAATTACGGCTTGATGATGTAGTCTCTCTTTTCTCATTTCAAGAGTCCAATCACCTGGAAACCATCTGACTATTGTATCACCTAATGCTGTTTGCCACGTTTGGTAAATTTCAAGGTCTTCTATTTTTTTTGTTCTTAGTACAACCGTTGCTTTAACACTGTAGTATTTACCTTGTTTTCTCAACATGGCTTTTATTAATGATCCTAAAGTTTTGTTTATAGCCTCAGTTATCTGTTCTGCATCCCAACTACTTGGAATATCATATAACATTATATCACGAATGTTTTCTTTTAATTTAGGTGGTACCATATGTCCCGTGATAATGTAAGGCGTAAATTCTTTTTTCTTAAGCTTCTTTTTTTTCGAACTCTCATCAGGCTTCCTTGCTTCTTTAGTAGGTTGTGGCTTTAGAATTTCTTTGTCTGTTTCCATATGTTCCACTTCCTGATTTGGTTGTTGATCATTTAATGGCGTCATGTATGATGATTCCGCGTTGGCGATCGCGATCCTATCTGCCGTGTCATTGGTTTCTATTGTTGATGTTGATCCCTTACGCATACTTGATATGGTAATATCTTCATCTTCTATGACTATTGGTTCTTTCTCTGTCGAATTGTTGACCTTACTCTTTTGGTTGAGTGACGTAGGTGTCTTGCTTNCCGCAGCAAGCTTCGCTTTGAGCTCGTCNATAGTAATACTATCTCTNTGNTTCTGCTCGTATGCTTCCTCAAGCTTGTGAGTTTGGTGGTCTAACGCTTCTTCATAAAATACACTTACTATGCCTCCAACTAAATATATTACATTTCTATTTATTTTACTATTTTCGGCAACCCCTTTCACTAGAGCGGCTACTGGGTTTGTTCTGTTCCCTTGTTTGAGTTCGTGCCAAAGGTTGTTNTNTCGTAGGAACTTTTCCTGTTCAGCCCACTCCCAAAAATTAAAATTTTTTGTATCTACTGTNACTACTTTTTCGTCAAAAAATTTGTCAGTATATGTAGAAATTGTTGCTCCCATTATAATTTTCTTTTTATTTTTCGTAAAATATTTTTTTACTGCGGTTTTCTAAATAAAATGAAAATTTGGGGAAAGAGTTTTTTAAAATACTCTAGTTAAAGCTTAACCAGCTTGACAAATAAATGTAAATAATATATTTGTACCCCTTATTTTTAAATAAAGCTTTGCGTTTGATATTTTTTAAAAAAAAATATTTCCGTGATAATGATCATCATGGGAAAATAATTAAAAAAAAAGGTTGTTGTAACCGTTATATTTAGATTAACCCGTATAAATATTTTTGAATTGTGCAACATGTGATTCGTCTGCGCCTCATATTTTTTAGTTAGAAGAAATTTTTGATCAGTAATTCGTAGCATGAATGACGATCTAAAAATGAATTTTCTATTTTAGGTTCGGGCGAAATGAGGTGCAGAAATTGCATAATTTTTTTTATCATAATAAATCGCACGTGCAAAAATTCTTTGAGATAATTGGATATGAATTTGCAATTTTTTTTTTCAATCGATCTTATAAATTATTTTATAACGCAATTTATTAAAAAAATTATAAAGTCACATATTGAAACTTTTTTTTAGCTGGATCGGATGTAAACTTTTTTTCATGATTAATATTTTGACAATTATTTCCATCCATCAAAAATTCTATTAGAAATTCTGGTCTGGTCTGGGGTCAGTACCATGTATAAATCAGAATTTCTTTATTTATTTATGTCACAGCTTATTTCCAGAATAATTTTTATGTACACACTTTATTATATATATTGGTTTAAACTTATTGATCCCAGTGCGAGCAATGGGTTACAGCTAGTTTATTAAAAATTTTAACAATTGCGTAATATTCCTTTATGAAAAAAAAGCAAGAATCAACTTTTTTTTATAGGAAACTTATAAATTATAAATCAAGCTACAAAATATTTATGGTTTACATATAAATGTTGTTTGCTGTCACAACTTACAAGCTACAATAATCCATATCAGTTAAATTGAAAATGATAAATTTTCATAAAGTGCTAGAAAACAACAACTTTATCAATCGATTATTATAATTAATCAAAACAACCAGATTTTTGAATATTCTTAATGTTCAAAACATTTATTTCACAAATTAGCTTTTAAATGAAGATATTTCAATTATCATAGAATAGTGATATAAAATTATATTTAATCTTCTAATCAGAATAAATTTAAATTCAATATTCATTTCTTGTAAATAATATGGTAAAAAAAAATCATTGCATTGGCTATAATTCGCAAAGTGAAATTTTAGTGTGATGTAATCACGATAAATTATCTTAGGTGGATTTCAAAAATTCAAGCGATAAATTTGATTTTTTGACGCAATCAAGTACATAAGCTTATAATTTACAATAATTTTACTTCCAGCAATATTATTCATTCAATTCTTTATTAGCTAATAAATTACAGCGTAAAATACTCATCATTTACTTTTAAATTTTTACGTAATTAGATTGAAAGAAAATTTTCTTGACTATTTATTTTGATTCCAACAAAAATCATGTTCAATTCTATGCTGAAATGTTTGTCCGTATGAAAAAGTCTTAAACTTATGTATCTGATAATTTCATATTATTCTGGAGCCCAAAGGTAATCGAGGGTCCAGCATCTATTACTTTTTATGCATACTTTGTATCTTTTATAGGAATAAGATTTCATATATATAAAATCTAATCAACACGAATACAAATTTGTATAAGAAAATTTTATTGAATATTCTGTTGATATTGACTTTATTTAATATGCAATTAATTAAGATGAAATCACTCGAATATTTAAATAGTAATCATTGACATCTTATTTGATAACCGTAGGTAATTGATCGTAAAATAAACTTTTTAAAGAATAAAATAGTTTAATTAATCATTAAGTAATATGCATTTTAATACTAACTTATTTATAATTTTCCTTCTTAAAAATAAATATCCGATATTTACCAATTTTATTTTTATTTTTTCTAATTTTCTTATCATGATATACAGTATCAGAATTTTAACTTCAAGTTATTAGTTATTTGTAAGTTTTCATAAATTAAATCATGTGATATCACTAGGTTTTAAATCTACTGCGCAAAATTATTTTACGCAACAACAGATTTTTATTGAAATTGGTTATTTTGAAAGTAATAATTACACTCGAAACATAAATTTGTAATAAATTAATAATGGTCGATCATTCGATAACGGAATTCCAGATAGAAAAGCTGTAACACCTTTGCTACATCAAATCTGGAAACATCATCATGTGATTATAACCAAATTTTAATTTTCATTTCCAAACGGGTATAAACGAATTTTTCTTTTACGCCAATATATATATATATATATAAAATAAAAATTCAACTCTTCACAATAATAATTATTATCGTTATGTCTAATATCATTGAAATAAAAACTACTGACAATTCAAATGAATGGATTGAAGAATCTATTTCCAAAACGATTATTAAAAATTACGGATTTGAACATTTTCACCATATTCAAGAAATTGGTGAAGGTACTTTTGGAAAAGTTTATCGTGCAAAATGGAAAAATTCGGAACAATATTTTGCGTTAAAATCTTTGAAATCTTTGTCTGCTCCCAATAACGCAACTGTAAAAGAAATTATACATGAGGTAACTACAATTTACAATATTTTGGTCTATTTTAATAATAAAATCAATTCCTGATTCAAATTTTTTTTATTTAGCTTGAACTTCAACGTGAGGTTGACTTTCATGATAATGTTATACGTTTCTATGGAATTGCGGTTTCAGATAATGGTATAAAAAAATTTTTACTTTATTTTTATTATTACTATTTGACCTCAGGATAATAAAATTAAATCGTTTCTTTACAAAAAAAAAAAAATTAGTAAATCAATTAAAGGAATATTTATTAGTAATGGAGTATGCCGATGGTGGTTCCCTTCGAAGATATTTGAAGGAACATTTTAAGCATCTTACTTGGGATGATAAATTCAAATTAGCGTATCAATTGGCTTGTGCTGTATCATGTCTACATGACGAAGGAATTGTGCATCGTGATTTGGTAATTCATTTATTTTATTATAATTTTAATAATTTTATTATTAATATTCATTAAATTATTTTAATATTTTATAATAGCATTCTGGTAACATATTAGTTCATCAAAATACTATTAAATTAGCTGATTTTGGATTATCCAAAAGAATTGAAGAAGGATCGAATAATCAACAATCAGAATTATTTGGTGTAGTCCCTTATATTGATCCAAAAAGATTTGATACTCAACAATACTCATTGAATGAAAAGAGTGATGTTTATAGTATTGGTGTACTTTTATGGGAAATATCAAGTTGTCAACTACCATTTGGTGATGAAAAATATGATATCAGTTTAGCTATGCAAATTATAGGTGGTCATAGGGAAACGATTGTTCAAGATACACCTATTGATTATTCTAATATTTATATTGGTAAATATAATTTTATTTATATGTATATATTTGTAACGTTAATCTAATTTTAAACATATTTCCATATATATATATATTTTAGCATGTTGGGATGGCGAACCAGATAATCGACCATCTATGAACAAAGTAGTTGATAAATTAAAAGCATTTATTACAAAAACAGATGTAATGACGAAATATTATAAACCAGATGATTACTTGTATCCTATTGAACAACATTTTAGTTCAAATTATATTGATACTGATAGTTCACATGAAGAATTTATATCTGAAATTATTCACAATTTTAATGAAATGAAGACGAAAGAATCATCATCTATAATGATATATGAAAAAGATTTAAATATAATGATTGATGAATTAGTTGATCTTATGTTTAAGATGATAAATAAAGGAAAAGGAACAAAAATAATAAATAAATATATTTTTGATTATTTTGATGATCAAAATATTACTTCACATGAAACTTATAATTGGCTTTTAAATAATCAAAATAATTTAAATCATATTTATTTACTTGGATATTTTTATTATCATGGAATTTCAATTAATGTTAATATACAAAAAGCATTTGATTTATTTCAAAAAGCTGCAAATTTAGGAAATATTATGGCTCAATTAAGTCTTGCTAATATGTATAAAGAAGGAAAAGGTGTTGAGAAAGATTATAATAAAGCTTTTAAATTATATGAAAAATTAGCAATAGGAGAATTTTCATGTGGAATAAATATATTAGGAAATTGTTACATTAATGGAATTGGAACTGATGTTAATAAACAAAAAGCATTTGAATTATTTCAAAAAGCAGCAAATTTAGGAAATAGTAAAGCTCAATATAATCTTGGATTAATGTATGAAAGTGGAGATATTAATAAAGATTATAATAAAGCTTTTGAATTATATAAAAAATCAGCAGAAGAAGAATTTTCATGTGGTATAAATACATTAGGATATTGTTATGAATTTGGAATTGGAACTGATACTAATAATGAAAAAGCATTTGAATTATATCAAAAAGCTGCAAATTTAGGAGAATATGCGGCTCAATATAATCTTGCTAATATGTATAGAAAAGGAAAAGGTGTTGAAAGAGATTATAATAAAGCTTTTGAATTATATAAAAAATTAGCAGAAGAAGAATATTTAGATGGGATATCTATGTTAGGATATTGTTATAAACACGGAATTGGTACTGATATTAATAATGAAAAAGAATTTGAATTGTATCAAAAGGCTGCGAATTTAGGAGATTATAATGCTCAATATAATCTAGCCAATATGTATAGAGAAGGAAAAGGTGTTGACAAAGATTATTATAAGGCTTTTGAATTATATAAAAGATTAGCGGAAGTAAAACATTCTGATGGAATATGTATGTTAGGATATTGTTATATTAATGGAATTGGTACTGAAATTAATAAGAAAAAGGGATTCGAATTATATCAAAAGGCTACAAATTTAGGAAATAAAATAGCTCCATGTTGTCTTGCTAATTTATATAAGGAAGGAGAAATTATTGATAAGGATTATAATAAAGCTTTTGCATTATATAAAAAATCGGCAGAAAGAGAATATTTAAGCGGAATAAATATGTTAGGATATTGTTATGATTATGGAATTGGAACTGATGTTAATACGCAAAGAGCATTTGAATTATATCAAAAGGCAGCAAATTTAGGGAATATAATAGCTCAATATAATCTTGCTAATATGTATAAAAAAGGAAGAGGGGTTAATAAAGACTATAATAAAGCTTTTGAATTATATAAAAAATCAGCAGCAGGAGAATATTTAGATGGAATAAATATGTTAGGATATTGTTATAAACATGGAATTGGAACTGATATTAATAATGAAAAGGCATTTGTATTATACCAAAAGGCTGCGAATTTAGGAAATTGTAATGCACAATATAAGCTCGCTAATATGTATAGAAAAGGAAAGGGTTGTAAAAAAGATTATAA
This sequence comes from Glomus cerebriforme, assembly GCA_003550305.1. Lineage (NCBI taxonomy): Eukaryota > Fungi > Glomeromycota > Glomeromycetes > Glomerales > Glomeraceae > Glomus > Glomus cerebriforme. The sequence goes on from QKYT01000780.1 coordinate 10,432, forward strand.
TAAAGCTTTTGAATTATATAAAAAATCAGCAGGAGGAAAACATTCAGATGGAATATGTATGTTAGGATATTGTTATATTAATGGAATTGGTACTGATATTAATAAGAAAAAGGCATTTGAATTGTACAAAAAGGCAGCAAATTTAGGAGATTGTAATGCTCAATATAATCTTGGAATAATGTATGAAAGTGGGGAAGGAATTGAAAAAGATATTAATCAAGCATCATATTGGTATAAATTATCTGCTAAACAAAAACATCAAGGTGCTCAAGATAGATTAAAAAAAATATGTAAAAGATCAAAATAGAAAATAACATAGGGAGAAACTTCTTTTTTTTTTTGAATTCAAGCATTAAAATACTATAATTTTTAAACTGATGTAACTTTAATATAGAGTTTTCAAATACGTTATAAGGCGCAATAGCCTAAACTAGTTTAGCATCTTAGTCGTTTAAATTTTAATCTTTCAAAAATTTATTTTTCGTTATATAAATTGTAAAATAAAAAGGTTTTCAATAAATTATTATAATTATTATAAATACAAGATCAATAATAAGTAAACGCTACGAATTTTTTTTTATAAAAGAATGACAGAAATATTAATAAATAATTTAACTGTTACGAAATTAATAAATATTCGCATAATAAATTTTAATTAAATGATAAAGAAAAATTGGAGAATCTAATTCATATTATAAAGTTTTAATCAAATCGAAAAATTTATATCAACTGCGTAAATCTTAAAAAAATGGAAAGTTATCTTTGATACGATTTCATTAATGAGCAATATCAATTTCCAATTATTTTATATTTTCATTAACATTGGCAAATAAATTTATGTTAAAATTAGAAACGATAAAGTGTCAAAAAATTATTAATGGGATTTGTCAGTATAATTCTTTGTAAAATTTGTAAAGCTACTAATAAGTACAGACAATTTCCTTGATGATAAATAGACGCTATTTTAGCAGTATTTTCTTCTAAATAATAATAATTAATTATAAAATTACATAAATATAAAAATTGTTACTAACACATTGAATGAATTGAATTTTTCATTGCTTGCCAATAACTTCATTAGAATGACGGAGATCAATTTTTTCAATCCCTTTGAATATTTTGATTCCTGGTAGCCTTCCAATATTTTTCTTATTTGGTTACGTGAACAATAAAAATTTGAGAAGCATGTTAAACAATGAATGAAGTTAAACATCATAGTTCGGAAATAATCAAAAATTAGTATGATAGTTACAACATGCGTTAAAGTATATTATTTTATATTATTTACACCATCTAAGTCGTAAATCATAATTTTACGCGTCACGTCATGCAATGTATTAGAAAACTAACATTTACTAACAAAACATAGATTAAATTTTCGTCAAATTTAATCTTTTTTTTTTTATAAACAGTCATTGACCGATTGACGCAATCGATATTATAAACTGTGATAATTCATGAATACACTGATTGTCACTTCCAGCAACAAGTCTATACGAAAATTCTAGTGAAGCAACAACTCTTTGTACTAGTAAATAAATTATATCATTATTCATCATGACTGATATTACTAAAATCCAGAACGCTGACAATTTAAATGGGAAGCTCTTTCTATAAAAAAAATTAAATATCTTCTTAGTCATATATGTGTTTCACAGACAAATTTCAATTGATAATTATCTAATAAACAACTAATCTAATTTAAAATTTTACTGCAACCTTCAAGACCAGCCGGAAGACATGGGCATATGCTATGGGTTTGTCACGTTTCCAACAAACCAAGGTCATCTACAGTTGCAACTAGCCCTGTGGAAGGCCCCTTTTTACCTTACCACCACTATACTTTTGGGTGAAGGTAGAAATAATGGAACTATTTGTTCTAATGTTAAGTGATAAAATATAAAGAGGTCTCTAAAACATCACAGAATAATACATTTTCATTTTACAAATCCAAAAAATCAAATACAATATATAAAGCTAATGCAAATACCAATGTAACTTTACCTATTAGAAATAAAACAATCTCCATTTAATTTTATTGTGGATTCTGCGGCAAAATCTGTAGTTCTTTTTAAAAAAATAATGACAAATAAATATTAGTATTATTCTAAAAAAATAATGTATAGTATTTGTTTAATAGTGTGCAATATATCTAGGTTCAAGAGTGGCCAGTCTTTACTCTCCTTTTTTTGTTTGAGATGTAAAATATTAGTTTTTTTTTAAAAAAAAACTTTACTATCATAAAAAGAAGGAAGAGAAGCTTTTACTAATCAAAATCACAAAATTTCATTTATTTACCTATTTAGTATTATCAGGTTTCATTAGTAATAAAATGTTACATAGGTTTTATTAGAGAATATTTATTAGAAAAAATAGAGAATACAGTATTTATTAAAGTGAATAGAGAGAGATTTTCATCGTATATTACAGCTAAATCCTAAAGTCACGGGACACTTGACAAAATTTTAGTCAGAAATTGATTGGTGCCGAAAGTCTATTGCTGTAATTCTGGCCGAACTTAACTTAATTCTGGCCAAAATTATAGTTCTGAGCAAAATTCCTGTCACACCGACAAGCGACTGAAATTTTGTCAGGTGTCCCGTGACTTTAGGATTTATCTGTAAACAGTCGGTCAAAATGGTCAGTCAAATGGTCTCCGTTATAAATCGGTCACAGTTATGACTGGTCATAACCGGTTAATGACCGTGACCCTAAGCACAGTCATGTCAATTTTGATCATTAATCAATAATTTAATTATTCACATGAAAAAATTTCCAATTAGATTTACTTTACGCTTATTATCATATCATTATGATTTAAGAAACTTCACCTTAGCGGCTTAGCATCTTCTAATGGGTATGTGTCAGAATGTGTACTTGCATATCTGATACGCTGATACTACGGCCTTTTTCAGAACGAGTATAACGACTTTGAATAATCAGATCATCATATATTTTACTGCGCATGTTCAAAAAGAATATTTGTAAATTAATTTTGCTAAATTATTTTTCAAGACGTTCAAAAGATTTTTATCTACATATTCTAAATATCAGATACGCAGTTTTATCCTATTTATTGAAATGTTACTGAATACTTGAATATCAATTACATACAGTAACTCTATTTCTCCCTTTCAAAAATGATTATACTTCTTCTTTAAACTTAATATACATTGATAAGATAAGGGATTTAACATACGCTAAAAAATTTGGTGAATATTTCAATAAGGATAAAATAATTGATGTCAATGACAATATATACAGACTTTTTGTACTACATGTACAGTACTACATGTTTGCTTGCGAAATTAAACCTGATTAAAATTTAAAAATAAAATTATGGCCAAACATTTTTCTGATCAAATTTATTTTTTTTTAAAACATTATATCATACAAAACATTGTACACAATAAATTTGTCATATTGACATCAAACAAATAATAAATCTTTGATAATACGATAATGTGATGTTACGTCGTACTATGCTGAATATTAATATGTTTTTTTTTAATTTTTATGAAAATATTTATTTTAGACATATTTATGAAGAAAAATTTACTTTGAAAGAATATAATAATTTAGATACTATATTATGATTGCTGCAAATGAACTTGATCTTCAATATTAGATTGATAAAGAAGTATTTAATTTATCAAATTTGCTTACTGTATAAAATAGTAATTGAATGAATTTTTTTACCAAGTTTAATCATTCTAATTAACATTACCATTATTACACTAATTGAATAAGTTGCTTGGCACATAAATTTATTTAAAAAATATATAACTAGTATAATAATAATAGAAATTTATTTTATAATAAACATATATTCCATTAAAATATCCGGCTAATCAACATTAATTCGTCCGGCCGAAAATAAAAAAGTTGCAATATCTTAAATATTAACAATCAATAAATTCTTGCTTATTATACATATTTATCTTACAATACATGTAAATATCTATAAAAGTGAGATGTTTGAATAGTGTCATTGAAATTTGACATGCTGTAGGTCGTTAAATAGTGTTAGATTCCATCTTTTATTCCATTTGTCATTAAAGTAGTTAAGAGGTTCCTCTGTACATTTTATTCATTACTACATATACCATATATATAAAAACTTTATTAGTATAACAGAACAATAAAAATGATTCATTATGAGAAGAATAAAAGAATT
>QKYT01000781.1:13024-50304 GCA_003550305.1 Glomus cerebriforme
ATTACCGAATAGGAAAAATATTGGATCTCTTTTTTATACTAGGATAATCAATGAGGATCTTTTTTTTTCCTTAATATCATCACTACCTAAAAAGAATTTTTCTGGGGCCATATACCTTATATTGTCTGCGATATATCGGAAAAAATTGTTGTTTGTTTACACCGAAATTTGCTATTTTAACTTCATGATGACTATTTATTAAAATATTTTCAGATTGAATATTATGAAGAATCTAAAGTTTAAAAAGAAACTTGTTAATAATATCTAAAGCAAATTTGATTTTAGTATTCCAATCTATAGTATCCCTAAATCTGTTATAATATTCATGTAAGTTTCCAAATTCCATCCATTCAGTAACCAAATAATATTTTGATTCTTCATGAGCCAGACCAAAAAAATTTATGATATGATCGGAATCTTTTAATTCTTTAAGAATATTAACTTGTCTTCTAATTTCATGTTAAAATAGATCCAAAGAATTGTTTTTAATGTTGTTAAAAATTTCCTAAAACAATATTCATCACAACTAATAAATGATGTGCGTTTTTCTATCTTCTTAGTATATGCAATAAATGATTTTTTATATTGTTTACCGTCAACAGATGAATCCATGATATTGCGTTTTGTTTGAGTTTGAAATTCAATATTTTTCAAAGTTAATGCATCCATTTTATCTACAAAATTTATATATCATCAGATATTCCATAAACATTAAAAATAAATCTTTAATTTGATTAATTTTATTTCTCATATTTGATAATTCATCTTTTGATTATATAATAAAAGAAAACTTTAACCTTTTCATATAATCATCAAATTCTGCTATAAGATCATTAAAATCCTGTTCTATACTAGAAGTCAAAAAATATGAATTTTTGTATTTTACTAACACGTGAAATGAATTTTATAATCTTTCTTATACAATCGATAAACTCTTTTAATCAACATTTTCAATTTTTTTAATATCTAAATCTTTTATCGCTCGTTGTCATATCATAATTATATCTCTTTACAAGAAACCCACATAATTCTTTATTACATTCAGTATTTTCATATAACCTTATAATTTCTTTTCCTTTATCAAAAATGAAGTTATAAGTGGTGCAAATTCTAAGAAATTTTTAACAACATCATTGGATGCTTCTATTGTTAATATACGTCCTGCTGCATCAAATCCACTTTTACACACTGTACGTCATCTTGAGATATTGAACTAGTACAATTGAAAACAGAATTTGATGTTGAAGCGGATAAAGGACAAGAAGGAGAAGAAGAAGGAAATAGAGGTACGAAAGAACATGAATAGTCTACATCCATCGCATCCAAAGTTAAATCATCAACAATTTTAATACGAGAACACTTTTGATCCTCATCTTCATTAGTTGGACTTTTTTTATTTTTATTAAAAAAATTTTTCATATCGATAATATTATTAAGTGTGTGATTAAAAAAAAAACAAATTATTTTACGAAAATCTCCCCCATTAATTAAAAATTTTCAGAGTTTCAATATTTTTTTTTTAGATGGTTCACATTATTAACTTTTTATCCATTACGTAATAAGAATCTGCCAAAAACTATCCTTAGAGTTCCAGAATTTAATAATGCATGGAACAAAATAAATAAAAAGTTTTTTTTGCGCAATTTTTTTTTTTGTAACCATTTTTGTTAACGCATTAAGAAAGTTGGCCAGTATTATTATCTCCGTTGGCCTAAATTATGGTCCAATTTGGGCTGATTTTTATAATGCCTAAAAGTTTTGGCCAGCATTAAGATCTGACGTACATTTAACGCAAATCGACACCTGACGCACAACTGAAATATTAAAAAACATACTATGCCAGTATACCACAAAAAAAAAAAAAAAAAAAAAATTTTATTTATGCTGAAATTATGTTAATATAGAAAGAAATCGCGTTGCACGACTTTGACACGTAAAAATTTAAATAAATTTATTAATAAAAACTTTAAAGTTCACAAATACAAATACAAATCTATATATATACTAGTTATTAATAACTAATATTATTTTCAATACACATTTTTTTAGCTTTAGGATGATCATTCAAAGCCGCTCTTTTTAAATATTTAATACCCAACATTTCATCTTGATTAATACCATTACCACCATTCCAATAAGCTTTTCCAATAATATACATAGCAGTATTATTTCCTTGATCAGCAGCCATATTTAAATATTTAAGAGCCTCAAAAGAATTTATATTAATACCTTCACCTTTCCATAAACACATACCATATCTTAATTGAGCTGAAGGATTTCCTTTATCAGCAGTTTCTTTAAAAATATTTATAGCAATTTTAATTCTTTCTTCTTTACTAATTTGTTTTAAATCAGGAATTTCTTCATGATGATGATAATAATAATAACCTAACCAATATTTTGCTTCAATATTAGTAGAAGAATGATGTTTGAAACTTTGCCATGCTGATTGTTTATTTCCATTTGGAGATTTGTGAAGAGTAATTGCATCTTCAACAGAGGGAATTTTAAAATAATAACCATTGGATATTGAACCTTTGGAGTTATCTTGTAAGCAACCAGAATACAAGAAATAAAAGTCACGACACATATCAACTATAGTTAGACGCCACATTGGATCATATTGCATAGCTAATATATATATTGAAGGAGAGAGAAAAAAAACTTAATATATAATATAAATAAAAAATGTATTTCAATTTATTATAATAAATAATTACCTTTTGCTACTATGGTTCTCCATTCATTAGGTACATCATCTGAAAATGGTAAATGATAGTTCTCACTAACGCGTTTTCTAATACCAACGAGCATATCAGATTTATCAAGATCATGATGAGGTTTTTTCAATTCAGCAATTTCCCACATTAACGCTCCAACACTATAATAAAAAGATAAAAAATTAATGATAATATTTTTACGAATTTTAAAAACTACAATAAGTTTAGAAAAAAAATTTTTATCTTACCTATAAATTTCACATTTAGAATCATAACCTTTCTTAATATCATCATTATCTAATAATAATTTTTCTGGAGCCATATATCTTATATTTTCTAAATTTTGTGAAATATTTCGTGTAATATCAGAAAATTTTTTACTTAAACCAAAATTTGCGATTCTAACTTTATGATTTTCATTAACTAAAATATTTGCCGATTGAATATCATGATGAAGGATCTAAAAAAAAAGAAGAAAAGAAATTTATCGTTAAGAATAAAAAAGAAAAAAAAAAATTATAAAAATTTTAATAATTTTAAAAGAGATATATTACCTTACATTCATCAAGATATACAACACCACGACAAATATCCAAAGCGAATTTAATTTTAGTTTTCCAATCTATAGTATCCCTATATTCCGTATAATATTGATGTAAATTTCCATGTTCCATCCATTCAGTAACCAAATAAAATTTAGAATCTTCTTGAGCGACACCATAAAATCTTATAATATGAGCCGAATTTTTTAATTCTTTAAGAATATTAACTTGTCTTCTAATTTCAAATTGAGTTTGTTCATTATTATTAGAATGATCGGTTAAAGAAGAAGAAGAAGAAGCGGAAGAAGTATTTGAAAATTCTTTAAAACAAAATTCCTCACAATTGGTATATGATGTACGTTTTTCAATTCTTTTTGAAGGACAAATATTTGTTTTATGATATTGAGTAATATCAAGTAAAGGTTCATTTTCTTCAACTTCAGAAGAATTTAAAAGTTTAATTTTTTTTTGAAATTTTTTGTTTTTTTCAGTTATTGAATTCATTCCTTCAAAAAAATTTTGTTGAGATTGTTTATCATCAGAAACACCAAAAGCGTAACATAAAATTTCTTTAATTCCTTTAACATCAGATTTTACCGTAGCAAATTCATCTCTTGATTGTACGGTAAAAGAAAAATTTAAACTAGTCATATAACCATCAAATTCTTTTACTAAAATATTAAGTTCTTCTTCAATTCTATTAGCAAAAAAATATTTTTTAAGTCTATTTAATTGACTTACATCAGCGATAAATTTTTTAATTTTTTTCATACAATCAATAAATCCTTTAAATAATGTTAAATTTTCTAATTTTGAAAAAAATTCAACATTTTCGGTTTTTCTAATATTTAAATCTTTTACTGCTGCTACTGCTCCATTACATCTTTTTAATAAAAAACTACATAATTTTTTATTATGTTTGGCTTTTTCATATAATGTTACTATTTCACTTCCTATTTCAAGAAATGTTTTAATTAATGGTATAAAGTCATTGGAATTTTGTGCTATATTAAATACTTCTTTAACTGTTCCTAAACTTGAACTAAATTTATTGATTTTAATCGTTTCTTCATCCCTCGTCCTCGTCGTCGTCGTCGTCGTCGTTGTTGTTGTTTCAATATTATTTAATCTCATTTTTATCATTTTATTTGATAATTCATTATCTTCATTATTAGTTTGACGGGATTTACTCTTATTTTCCATGTCTTTTGTTAATGATATTATGATATTTAAATTTTTAATGTTTAAATTTAAAAATGTTGATGATTAAAGAGTAAAAAAAGTTTTTGATAAAAGTAACGAAAAAAAATTCAAAGTTCGTTAAATAAAAAAATCCGGAGTTTTATAACCGGTGCACAAAATAAGTATATCCATTTTAGGATATGCTACTTTGTCCGTAATTTGAACTTTATCTTAAAGGGAAATAATCTACAAAATATTATCTAAATTACAATTCCAAAGAGAAAAATCGAGATTCGTTACAAGAAAAAAAAAATTTTTTACGCATGACATAATACTTTTATTTATGTCATAATAAAATGAATAAGCAAACAATTAATTTTATATTTGTCAAACTACCCGCGTTTCAAATTCACCAAAAATGGTCATCGATCTTATCAAGATATAAACTTTAGATATTTCTTTTTCTAATATTGACTTTGTTGATTAATAACCTTAGATTGTTCAGATTTACCATCGAATTGCCTGTGGCAAGCAAATTACATTCTTCTTTTATCTATTTAGAATTCATATAAATTGTGATTATTTAATTTTTTATTTGTAACGAACAATTTATTAAATAATGAATTATTTGATGAGTTATATATATATACTATAATTTTTTTCATTATGTAAACACCGATGGATTTTTTTGTCACTTATCCCACTAGTTTATAAAAAGCTTGAGAAAAGTATATCGCTGTATATCGGTATGTCATACGCAATGAGATAAACCTGTTATTCAAATAGAAATCTTATGAATCACTTATGCTCCCTCCCTTCGCTCCCTTCGGGGGACGCAAGGCATCAGTGAATAACCTATTATAACAAGTATGTATTTTACATGATTGATAAATTTTCTTTGAAGTTAATTAATCGTAACCAGAAAATACTTGGACTAGTCTATCAATCGGATAATCGAATAGCATCCTAAACTCAATTGCTTTACTAAATCCTTCGTTACTTATACATTATAAATTCGTTATGCGTATATATTTCTTAACGATACCATTCGATCTGAACCTTTTATTATTGGGAATGGTTTTTAAGATATTTTTGGATGACTTCAACAATAAGAAATTAACGGGATCTAAGTTTCTTACCTAAATTCTACTATCATTTTTTAATGTTTTGCTAATAAAAAGCTTAATGTTCTCCTAGTTGTTCGTGTATAAAAGTATATTTTAATAAAAATAAATATATTTATCTAATTTTTAAAAATAAATTTGTAAAATACAATAATTGGTTAAATTATGCTATGCTATGTAAATTATTACCATTGGAAAAGTTTAACTTAATAATATTTGAGTAATAAATATAAATAAATAAAAACTAACGACACATCACCAGTGCACCTCAGATTTGTGTGGTGATTGTAACGCGCGAAATTTGTGCTTAATGTCACGTAAACGCTAAAATTCGTTAAGCGGGCTCGACTGTTTGAATTAACTCACGTCCGTCATCACTCATCACTAAAATAAATTTTATTCGATTAGTATATATTAAAGAACAAAAAAAGTCAATCAAATAAATACCTGATATGGATCAAAGAATGCACATTTAATATTATTATCTGATATGTTTAACGTATTATTTTTACAAATAAAACAATTTCTATCTTTACAAATGATAGATTTGGTTTTTATTTTACTGCTTTTTTGTTTCAAAAAAATCGGTCCATAATTAGTTTTTTCGGTAGAATATAAACTAATAAATTTTGGATTTAAACAAGATCCAGCAGTAATATCAATATATGGTCTTTTTAAAATAAATGAATATTTAAAAGGAATCATATCATAAGCATTACGAATATGATAGTTTGAAATTATAAGTGTATAGAAAGTAAAGTTAGGTAAATTTACATAGTGATTATTTCTTAAACAATAAGAGAATGTGCATGCTCCAATTTTGTTTGCTTCTTGAGCATTATAAAAATGATGTCCAATTACAAGGGAATCATTTGAAGAATCTAATTTAGTCAATACAGGAATTCCTAAACAAGGAGGAATATTAATAAATGAATTATATTCGAAACTTAATAATTCTGCATTAATCATGGTTTGATTATTTATCATATTAAAATCTTGTTTCAAAATCTTTAATTGAGCATGAAAATCTGAAAGTATGAAATTGAAATTTATATAATATCCAATTACCATCCATCCAATTTTCAAATTGCATTGACGTTGTTTAAATTTTTTTTGAATGCAGTGAATTATAAGACTTGGCTTTCCATTTGATGGACAAAGAACTTGACAAGTAAAAAAATCATTCTTTGATTCTGCCATATCAATAACAGTTGCAAATATATTACAGTCAGCTTCTTTATTTTGAATAATACTTGAAATATCTTGTGGTATATCTCTAAATTCATAGATTTTCGGTTTTCCAAATTCCTCTAAATAATAACTAAAATCTACAAAATTTAAATAATGAATTCTTTTTCCAACGGCTTCAATGATTTGTTTATGTAAATCATTAGGTAAAAGTTGAAAAATACTAATAGGTTTTTGAAATTCTATAGAATCCCAAGTTTTATAATCTTTTAAAGATTTACCCCAAGATTCTTCATCAAAAATCTCAATATTGTCAAGCTGTTTTCCCCCAATTAATTTTGTACAGTTAGATTTATAATAAGTTGACTTTCCCTTTGAATAATTAGAAGTATGTGCTACATTAACTTTCAAAATCTCTGCTACATTAGCATTAATAGCATTTTCTTTAGAATTTCCTGAAGAGTATCCAGTTGATGTTATAAGTTCACTAAAATGAGCTCTTCCGCCTAAAATAACTTCAGTTGGAACAAATTGACCAAATTTATCAGTAATTCGTTTAAAATTTTCAGGATCTTTAGATTCTATGGCATTTTTTACTTCTTTAATAAATTCTTGAGTTGGTTTTAAATATTCACAAAATTTTAAAGATGCCTTGCCATATTTTGTAAATTGATAAGAAGAATTACTTTCAGAATTTACTTCGTTATTTTGCCCCCCTCCAATTGATATTCCTAATTCCACAAAATTTTGTACATTGATATCAGTATGAAAAAATAAATTTGTTTTCATCATCCGATCTTTATTTGACTTAAATTCAACAAATCCTTTCCCATATCCTTCAGCACCAATTTCAATTAATTTACAATCATTCATTACAAATGCTCTATTTTCTGCTTTTTTAATCCCGTCAAAAGTCATGGTACATCCGTAATCTAATTTACGTAATTCATTCAAACATTTCCAATCAGGTTTTGAACATTGTTTTAAATATAAGATATTTCCATTTTCATCAATAATTTCATTTAAAAGGTAATTTTCTTCATTTTCGAGTGCTATTTCAGCAAATCCATAATTTATATTATCCTTATTTTCCGAATACTTTCTTGAAAACAATAATGTGTCATCAATAAATTTACTCTTTTCAAGTTCTTGGCGAACTTTAATTAGATTATCTGTAAGATTTAAACGATGTAATATAGAAGGGCCATCTATAGTTTTTATTGTTATAATTACATTGACATTATTGGAAAAAAAATTTGTAAAGTTAAACATTTTAAGTAGAAATTCTATTTTCTAACTTTTGGTTTTTTAAATGTATTTATTGTAAATAATATGTAACGTTAAACAATTTTATAAGCCACCCAAAAATTAGCGCACGTGATTTGTAATTTTGACCAAAATAATAAATTTTGGTTATGTTTAATAATCTGTAAAATAACGGGATGAAAACTTTGACTATAAGTTTAATTTTTTTAAGAAAAAAAATTCTCATAATAAAAGAATTTTATATTCTGAAAATTTTAACCTAATTTCATAATTTCTTAAAAAACGATGATAACGAATTTAAATCGATTATGACATAACATAAGGATTTGCACATGTACTACTATATGTCAAATAAATATAAACCGCAAATGTTAATCTTTCATTCTTCAGTTCCCTCCAAGTTAAATTTATAATTATGAAAGTATATTTTAAAAATGTTTCACATGCGGCTACCAAAAATAGTGTAATTCGAGAATTATCAATTTATGGACCTATTTCTGATGGTGAAGTTAATGCTGGCCATGGTTTTGTCGAATTTGTGAAAAAAAATGATGCTATGGGTTGTATTACGAATGCAAAATTAGTTAAAAACGTCCAAATCTTTTTATCAAATTCAGACAAAATTTCAAATTTGGACGAAATTTCAAATTTACATAAAATTTCAAATTTACATAAATCTTTGAGCAGTATATTTCCCCGTAATATTTCTTCTCGACTTCTTTTTTCCTATTTACCCCACGAAAAAAATGAATTTAAATTTACTTTATCAAGTTTGGAAATAGGAAATTTTGATGGACAAACATCAAATAGAAAAGACAAAAAAAGTGAAAATGAAATCAATCCTTTTCCGGAATCGCTTACATTTTTAACTGAATGGAAGTATCCTGACCATTATACTAGGCCCACGATATGCTTTTCAAAAGCAAAAAAAGCTTATATATTGGAAGGGTTTGGAACCGGATTCGATTCTAAAGGAAAACAAGTTAAGATTTTAGTGGATAATTCACATATAATTTTTCTTGATGAAAGAGATGGCGTAATATCACTATATATTAGTTTAAAACAACCACCATATCTTTACCGTAGAACTGCAGCACATTGGATCCGAACCGTCGATTGGACTAAAATTGACATATTTGGACGATGTTTAAGTTATAGGTTGGTCTTTAGACACGACCTTCTTGATGAGTTATGTGATCAAATAATCAATTTTTCGTCGTTCAAACCTGTTAAAGTTCGGTGCATTGACAAACAAGTTTGTCCAAAAGAATATTTTGAAAGCTTAATTTATCGATTACCATTTAGAATATTCTTTAAATTGGCATGTTTAGTTTCTTACGGAATATTGTCATTCTGCGAAATTGAAGAGAACCAACTAGGTGAACGATTGGAAAGTTTAATTTCCGGAACATGCGAAATTGAAAAGAGCAAATTAGATCAAAGAGGCGAACTTGTTAGTAGTGGAAATGATGAAAAACAAAAACTAGAAGCAATAGCATTGTACGCATTAGATCAGATATCGAAAAAGAGTTGGAATCCTTTCAATGTAAATCATCAAGAACGTCCAATATCAATCTTTGATCTTGCAATAAGTAATTTCAGAGGCGAATTTAATATTTGGCATTACTCAAATCTGGAAAACAATTTTCATGTATGGATAAATCGTGCTACTATAACTCCAACAAAAATCTATTTTGATGGACCTGACTATGAACCATCAAATCGTATACTACGTTTATACGAGGAAAAAATAGATCATTTTTTACGTGTAACATTTAAAGAGGAAAATTTCAGTAAATTAATTATTAAGGAAAATGATGATTCTGATATAATAGAGTTGAGAATCGTTAATATTTTAAAGAATGGATTCCATCTGGCTGGGAGACATTATGAATTTTTGGCTTTCTCATCAAGCCAATTAAGAGAACAAACTTGTTGGTTCGTTGCATCGAATGGAGATTTTAATGCACGTAATATTCGTGCTAATATGGGAGATTTTAGGTTTGTGATAATTTTCAATTAAAATCTTCTTGAGTAGTCTAAATTATATATTTTTAAAATAGCTGCATTATGGATCCTGCAACATACGCGGCTTGTATGGGTCTATGTTTTACAAATACGACGGGAACGTTGAATCTTAATCCTAATCAAGTAAAATATATAAAAGAAATTGAAAGAAACGGTTTTTTATTCAGGTGATATATTTAATAATTATTATGAATCAATTATTGTGAATCATAATTGTAAATTTATTCAGCTGAAGTATCAATAATTTGCACGTTTTTTAGCCATGGTTGTGGAAAAATTTCACCAAGTTTAGCAATGCGTGCAGCAAAAGAATATTGGGGGACCAAAATTCTAGACGATGATGAAATTCCTTCAGTGTTTCAAATACTGTTTGATGGATGTAAGGTATGAGGATATTAAATAGCTAAAATAATGAAAATTTAACTTACTTGATTACTTTTTCAGGGAATAGTTGCAGTAGATCCAAACCTTAAAGGTGATGTTTTATGTATACGTCCAAGTCAAAAAAAATTTGTTGCACCTGATTCTTTTATTTTGGAAATTGTGAAAACGGCGAATACCCCGTTACCTGGTCACTTAAATCGACAGATTATATCGCTATTATCAACGCTTCAAGTACCAGATCACGTATTTATCTCGCTACAAGAAGAAATATGCAGAGATATTAATTCAATTATGATTAATGAAGATAAGGCGCGCGAAATTGTCAAACGTAATATGAGTACAAGAGAAACTTCACACGTTAAGCGTACAATTATTAGTATGATTGATGCGGTTTGTATATATTTATAATTTTATTACCGTCAACTTATTTTGTTGGATTATTTTAATTTTCTTTTTTTAAAAATTTTAGGGAATGATTAAAGGGACTATTGATCCATTTTTGAAAGCTCTATTGGAATGCGAGCGTGTTTCTGCATTAAAATCACTCCGAGATAAAGCTCATATTATGATGCCTAATTCATTTTTTCTATTTGGCGTTATTGATGAAACTGGAACTTTAAATGAAGGCGAAATTTATGTTCAAACTTCTACTATTGTCTCTGAGCATCAAACTTTTGAGACGGTTGATAATAAAATTCAAAGAAATCGAAAAGTTTGGGCTGGACCAGCCAGTAAGTTTCCATGTATTACGAATGATATATTGATAATTAAATTTTATTTTTTAAATATTTTTTTAAAGTTATTGCTAGAAACTCGTATTTGCATCCTGGCGATCTTAGGAAAGTTATAGCAGTTGATGTTTATGAATTGTCACACTTAAAAAATTGTGTAGTATTTAGCCAAAAAGGATATAAACCTCTACCAAATCTTCTGGTATGTACTAGTTATTGAGTTGTATATTTGCATTTAATTAAATATTATTTAATTCATGTGCATTTTATCTTAATAATAATAGGCTGGAGGTGATCTAGGTAAAAAAAAAAAAAAAAAAAATCTATTATAATTTGAATAACTTACTATATTTATCAACTTGCGAGTGTTTTTTTTAATCATCAATATATTATAGATGGAGATGTATTTTTCGTTTGTTTCGATGAACGAATGTTAATAACAAAGAATGAGGACCCGATGAACTACAATCCTCCAAAAAGAAATGGATTAAAAAGACCGGTTGAAATTAATGATATTTGTGATTTCTTTAAAGACTTTATGCTCAATGATCGACTTGGACAAATTGCTAATCTACATTTGGCCCATGCAGATTCTGATCCGGAAGGTGTTAAATCTGCGGAATGTATTGAATTAGCAGAATTGGTAAGAGAATATTTTATTTTTTATAATAATTTGATTGAGAATAATATTTAATATAATTTAAAATTATGATTAGTTTTCAAAAGCAGTTGACTTCAACAAAACTGGAGTTCCAGTATTAGGCGATATTTTACCTAAAGTTAACAAATATCCTGATTTTATGAAAATCAAACGCAAAGTTTCATATAAATCCGAAAAAGTGCTTGGCAAATTATACCGGAGTATTAAACTTGATGAACTTGAAAGTGGTCAAACATTAAAATATAAAAATATAATAAATCCTAGTGATGATTTTTTATTTGATGGGTACCAAAATTATATTGAAGAAGCTGTTGTTTGTCGTGACCGATATAATTGCGAAATTCGTAATCTGATGAAAAATTATAGAGTATATACTGAAGCAGAAATTATGACAGCAGAATTATTAAGCGTATCATTTATTATTCATAACTTTCGTAAACAATTCTTGGTTGGAATGCAGGATACTAACGATATAAATTATACATACGATTCATATGTACCAATTCCAATAAATGAGAAATCAAAGGCCAAAGCTTCAGCTTGGTATTACGTCACCTACAACTATTCTAAAGAAGATAATGAGACTGTTTTATTGAGTTTTCCCTGGGTTGTATCAGATATATTGTTAGCAATCCGTAAAAATAAAAAAGTTAATTTTGCTTCTGAAAAAACGGAAGAAATTAAACGGGAGGTATTAGATGACCTTCAGGCTAAAGTAATTGAAGAAAAGAACTACAAACAAGTTGGCCTTGCTTCTGAAAAAATGGAAGAAATTAAACAAAAGGTAAATGATCTTCAGGCTAAAGTAATTGAAGAAAAGAACTACAAACAAGTTGGCCTTGCTTCTGAAAAAATGGAAGAAATTAAACAAAAGGTAAATGATCTTCAGGCTAAAGTAATTGAAGAAAAAGAAGCTTTCCGAAAGCAAATTAAACAAATTAAAGATAAATTAATATTGAATGCTCGATTTACGGAACTAATGAAAGAAGAAAGCAGCTTGCTTTATGAAGAAGATAAGTTATCTAGTATTAAAAATAAAAAAAAGGAGTTAAATCATCTCAAAAAAAAGATAGATGTCCAAATACTTAAAATTAAATCCAGCACAGATGGACTGAGAAAGCAAATAAATAACGTGATAAAGGAAATAAATTTATTACAAAGACAAATAACAAAAGATAAAGAAAAGCTTCAACAACAAAATGAGCAACATATTGAGAAACTAGAAAAACAACTTACTATCCTCAACAGCCAATTAAAAGATAAAGAGGATTTTATTAATAAACTTCAGCAACATATCGATTTATCATCTAAACAAGAAATAAAAGAAATAATTCAACGATTTAAATTAAATCATGGGTTATACTTGGACGGTTATAGCATAAAACCTAGCAAAAAGGCTGTATTATGTGATGATGGTGAATTAAATTTGAATTTATATAAAGGAAAACCTTTTGTATATACTATTATAAATGATCCTATAAGTTTTAATTCAAATGATAATATTGAACTTGATGAGACTTTACAACCATCAGATATATGTATTAATTTTCCAGTTGCTGAAACTTCGTATACTGCAGAATTATCAGAATCTTTCTCAAACTTTATGGATGATGATGCAGAAACATTAAAGCAAATTTATGGTCATTTATTTGCAAGAAAAATTCTAATCGGTGGTAAATTGTTTATCAACGATTTTAAATCTGCCACTTCAATACAAATTGATTTATTTAAATCTCTTTTAATTTGGGCATATGATTCAGCTAAATATAATAAAGAAAACCCATTTAATAATTTATCCATAATGAAGTTTTTTCCAAAAATAAGAACATTAGATGGGAAAAAGTTAGATAGTCCTTCAAAATTAGCCAATTGGATGAATGATTTATATCAAAAGAATATAGCTAGTATAATTTCATATAATAATCTCGTTCCCATTTCTAAATCTATTTCTAATTTAAGATTTGGTTCACCATTAGTAGATGAAATACAGCCCGGAGTTGCTAATTTTAAAGAGAAATTAAGCTTAGAAGAGTGGGTAAAAGATTTGACATATGTTAATCTGACAAAATGGGTTAAAGAATTTCATCTTCTTCAAGGTCTAGTAATTAGCAAACATTTTGAATTTGAAAATAGCAAAAAGATTGCTATTAATTTTACTGATGTTCCTAGTGTAGATTCAAGTGACAAGACTTATTTGAAAATGATAAAGCCAGCAACCAACTTAGAAGAATTTTTAATATCTAATGATACGAATAAATCTTTAGACAAAGACACAAGCTTTTTATCATTGCTACCATTTATTAAAAAATCAGTTAAATCTGATGATTTAAGTTATGGAGATTATATACATTTTTTAGTAAAATGTGAGCAACATAAAATTACATTAAATAAGGATAAAATTAAACCCTCAGAAGAATTTAAGCAAGCTATAGAAAAAGCACTTGAGAATATGAAACCATTTATAAATTTACAAAATGTATTCAATGAATATGGATATTTTTATCCATTAAAAATAGTTTTAGGAAAATCTCTAAAAAAAATTTCATCGAATTCGCCATTTTCTAGTGATTTTAAAAAGGTTAATTTAAGAACATCATCATTTGGATCTCTAAATCCACTTTTAGATAATTTGAAATTTTCATATCTTTTAACTTATAGAGGAAATATTATTGAAAAGAATGATTTATATAATTGGATTCAAAATTCGTATAATTTAGAAATTATTAAATTTGGTAAAATAATTTCTTTATATGATATTCTCGAAGTTGAACAACAGAAGAAAATAAATATTGTTTTAAATAAACAAGATGATTTCAAAATTATAATGACGGGAATTGTTAACTTGAAAGACTTGAATAATAATAATACTGAACATTATAAACGAATAAATATAAAACCACCATTGGAAGATGAAAATTATGAGGTTTTTGGGTTAGTTATTTCAAAAAATAACTTAAAATCAGAAGATTTCTTAATCCGATTTGGATTATATGACCTTAATGGATTTTCTGCAATGATAAGAACTTTAGAGAATTCAAATATTAATGCTACAGAAATAAAAGAATGTTATATTTTGTGGATGATTATTGGAAATCCTTTAAAATTGTCAGTATTTAGTCCAAAGAACAGAGAATTAGAAGTTAATTGTATCAAAGAATCTATTACATTACAACCTGATAATTCTTATTATTCGATCAAATCTTCTGCCCGACTATCTCAAGGAGATACAGTTTTTGTTAATATTTATTGTTCAACAACAAATTATGAACTTATTAATATCAAGTTAATTGGTTGGTCAAATAATTGCATTTATTTTCGAATATTCAAATCTATTTATAAAAATTCACATTTAAATATTTCAAACCCAAGTATAATAATTTCTGACAGTGATGAGGACGATAGTGATTCTTTGACAAATATTAAAACAAACATCATTATAGATATACGGATGTGTATTTTATCTTCAGAATACAAAATTTTGGGAATTGATAATAAAGAAGGAGGTTGTCATTTAGACTTAGTCGGGTATACACTAACAAAAGAAAATTTTAGCAAAAGATCATCAGGGGAAAATCCAATTTCCACGAAAATAGATAGTAAAGTTGGAGTGCTTAGTATGACATCAACTAATGAAATTTCACAAGGTATGATAAAATTGGTGATTCAAAAAGTATTATTTAATTGACTAATATAATTTTAAAATAAATTTAGAAGTTGTTTTCGAATCAGTAAAAAACTTATCATCTAAACAACAAATAATTCAACAATTTAAATTGAATCATGGATTATACTTGGATGGTTTTAACATAAAACCTAGCGAAAAGGCTGTATTATATGATGATGGTGAATTGAATTTGAGTTTGTACAAAGGAAAACCTTTTGTATATACTATTATAAACGATGCAAATGATGATATTGAACTTGATGAGACTTTACAACCATCAGATATATGTATTAATTTTCCAATTGTCGAAATTATTTATACCGCAGATTTATCGGAATCTTTTTCAAACTTTATGGATGATGATGCAGAAACATTAAACCAAACTTATGGTCATTTATTTGCAAGAAAAATTTTAATCGGTGGTAAATTATTTATCAACGATTTTAAAGCTTCCACTTCGGTAAAAATTGATTTATTTAAATCATTTTTAACTTGGGCGTATGATTTAGCTAAATATAATAAAGAAAACCCATTTAATAGTTTATCCGTCATGAAGTTTTTTCCAAAAATAAGAACATTAGATGGGAAAAAGTTAGATAGTCCTTCAAAATTAGCCAATTGGATGAATGGTTTATATCAAAAGAATATAGCCGGTATAATTTCTTATAATAATCTCGTTCCCATTTCTAAATCTATTTCTAAATTAAGATTTGATTCATCATCAGTGGATGAAATACAACTTGGAGTTGCTAATTTTAAAGAGAAATTAAGCTTAGAAGAGTGGGTTAAAGACTTGACATATGTTAATCTGACAAAATGGGTTAAAGAATTTCATCTTCTTCAAGGTCTAGTAATTAATAAACATTTTGAATTTGGACATAGCAAGAAGATTGCTATTAAATTTACTGATATTCCTAATGTAAATTCGAGTAATAAGACTTGTTTGGAAATGATAAAGCCAGCAACCACCTTAGAAGAATTTTTAATATCTAATGATACAAATAAATCTTTAGACGAAGACTTTTTACCATTGTTACAATTTATTAAAAAATCAGTTAAATCTGATGATTTAAATTATGGAAATTTTATACATTTTTTAGTAAAATGTGAACAACATAAAATTACATTGAATAAGGATGATATTAAACCCTCAGAAGAATTTAAGAGAGCTATAGATAAAGCACTTGAAAATATGAGACCATTTATAGATTTACAAAATGTATTCAATGAGTATGGGTATTTTTATCCATTAAAAATAGGCTTAGGAAAATCTCTTAAACATATTTCATTGAATTCAAAATTCTCTAGTGATTTTAAAAAGGTTAATTTAAGAACATCATCATCTGGATCTTTAAATTCGCTCTTAGATAATTTGGAAATTTCATATCTTTTAACACAAAAAGGAAACATTATTGAAAAGAATGATTTATATAATTGGATTCAAAATACACATAATTTAGAAATTATTAAATTTAATAAAATAATTTCTTTATACGATATTCTTGATTCGGGACAACAGAAGAAAATAAATATTGTTTTAAATGAACAAGATGATTTTAAAATTATAATGACAGGAATTGTTGATTTGAAAGACTTGAATAATGAAAATACTGAGCATTATAAGCGAATAAATATAATTCCATCATTGGAAGATGAAAATTATGAGGTTTTTGGATCAGTTATTTCAAAAAATAACTTAAAATCAGAAGATTTCTTAGTCCGATTTGGAATATATGACTTTAATGGATTTTCTGCAATGATAAAAACTTTAAAGGATTCAAATACTGATATTACAGAATGTGATATTTTTTGGATGGTTATTGGAAATCCTTCAAAGTTGTCGGTATTTAGCCCAAAGAACAGAGAATTAAAAGTTAATTGTATCAAAGAACCTATTACATTACAGCCTGATAATTCTTATTATTCGATCAAAACTTCTGGCCAACTATCTCAAGGAGATACAGTTTTTGTTAATATTTATTGTTCAACAACAAATTATGAACTTATTAATATCAGGTTAATTGGTTGGTCAAAGAATTGCATTTATTTTCGATTAGTCAAACCTAAGAACGATAGTGATTCTTTGACAAATATTAAGACAAACATCATTATAGATATACGGATGTGTATTTTATCTTCAGAATACAAAATTTTGGGAATTGATAATAAAGAAGGAGGTTGTCATTTAGACTTAGTCGGGTATACACTAACAAAAGAAAATTTAATAATCATCAACGACCCAATTTTCGCGGAAATAGATAATAAAGTTTGAGTAGAGTAGAGAGATGGATATGAATTAATATTTTTCTCAAATTTTAATATGTAATTAAATTTCCAATAAAACGCTGAGGGCCTTAAAAAAGATTCCCATTTACAAGACTATATTATTTGGTAATTTCAAAAAATTTCGAACATTGAATAACCTTAATATGTCATATTTTAATATTATTAACATATTCGAGAAATAGCATTCTATTACTAAAATTATAATTTACTCTAATTCTGAAAATAATCATTTATTTAACTTTTTTTGGGTAATTATTTACACAATGATTGCACAAACAATAAAAAAAACGTGTTTAAATACTGATGCGTATTAATAGTTGGCGCAGCATAAAGCGACCAATAATTTTTTTAAATTTTTATGCTACAAATTTTACGTTTCGCTTTGGTGTTTTGACGTGCAAAAATGGCGAAAAAAGTATAAAATTGGAACTTGTTTTGAATATCAAAAGTGTCTATATTGGGAAGACTTGAAAAAGAAATATGTAAATGCAAAAAATGGCTAAACCAACGGAACTAAAAAATAGAACAGAACAATGATAATATAAATAAACATTCCATTCCTGAATAAATAGCCAACCCTCTCATTCTGATTAAGTTGTCTCATTGTCATTCAAATGATTAGTTTCATTCTTCCTTATTTTAATCTAAAATATAAATTATAAAATTAACAATCATGTTAGCATAATAAAGTTATTATAAAAGTTGAAAATTTACCATCTTCGTTAATTTTAAACTGAAGGATATCGATTTTCTGACTTTCTATCAAATGAAATAAAATATATTAATTTAAATATTTTTTTTCAAATAAATAAAAATTTAATTACGAATATTCCATGCTTATAATACTACCATCATTAATTTTCAATTTAGCAAAATTAATAAAATAAAATCCATTAAATAATTTTAATTTTTTTTTTGAATAAATAAAAGATTATTTACCAGAATATTCCGTGCTTATAATATTATCAAATTGTTTATAATAATCATCTGAATTTTTTGGTTCAGGAAGATTATTAAAATTAAGTAATCTGCTTGTATAAATAGCTTCGGAATGTGTTTCGTATGATAAATTGGTAGAAGGAATATTAGTTTGTAATTTATTATTGATTTCATCTGCTGCTTCGATTTGTTGTTTCAATTCAGTTTCTTCAAAGTGATCAAGTTCAACATCCCATCGAATTAAAATATCACAAATTTCATCTGATGATGGTCGATTTAATGGATTTGCATCTAAGCAACTTTTGATTAAATGCACGATCAATTGGGGCACTTTAATATTAAACATTGGTCTAAGTCCTATGCAGATTTTTAATGCTAAATTTTCATCATGGCTTACATTATGGTATGGAGGTAATCCAGAAATTACTTCATACATAATTATACCAAAACTATAAATATCAGTAGCTTTGGTATAATTTTGTCCTCTTAAAATTTCAGGATCAATATAAGGTAAAACACCATAAACTCTTTTTGTTGTATTTTCTAATGCATTATAATCTGCTGGTTTGCATAATCCCATATCAGTTATACAAGCATAATCCCGAAACTTTAGTATATTGCCAATATGTAAATCTCGATGAATGATTTCATGTTTATGAATTTGATAAATCCCATATGCAATGTAATATAAATCATGAATCTTATCTTTCCAACTTAATTTATTATAATATACATCTAAATAATTTCGTAAATTTCCATAATCTGCATATTCTGTAACAAACATATAATTTTTTGTGTCTGGATCTTGAGTTATCCCATAGAATCTAATAATAGAAGAATAAGAATCATCATCCATAACTTTATGATGTGCCGTAATCTATATTATACATTTTTAAAAAATACATTAGTAAAAATCATATTTCAAAATTCATTAAATGATAATTTAATTTATACCTCATTGATAAATTCTAATGTAACATTTCTCGAATTATTTAAACTTTTCAGAGATACGGGCTTATTGGAATACAAACGATACCAATTCTGATTTTCATTATCCCAATAACTTATATATCCATCAATCCAATTTGCTTTATACACTTTGCCAAACCCGCCTTTTGCAATATATCTAATATTATTAAATCTATCATAAGGTATCCACTCTAATACATTTTCAGAATAATTTGCTGATAGCTGAATATGTAGAATAAATTGGTCAATATCATCATTACCACTAGTCCAATTTTTGAAATTTTGTTGAAAATGTTTTGCATTACATGCGTTACACCACATAAATCCGGTATTAGGTTGTTTGCATTCTTTACATAAACCATATATCTTATAACGTTCTTTTAATTCTTCATTTAATATTAGTTTATCAATTAACAATTTTTGTTCTTCAGTTAAATAATCATGTTTAAAATCTTTTATTTGTTCAAATACATCGTCACTGAGATATTTTTGTTCCATAACGTTACAAAATTACAGAGAAAAAAATAATACAATTATTTAAATTTTTTTTTTTTTAAAAAAGGAAATTCTTATTTTACTTTGGCAAATTTTGTGTATCATTTTAGTGTAACTTTCAAAATCATGTGCATTACGCTAACCTTATCTGTTTTTGTCATGCTTTTTAAAATGATGAAAATCATGTGGTTGATTAAATTATTTTTTTTTTTGTATTGAATGATTATTCAAATTGAGTATATTTTGCTTCACGAAATTTTTTTTTTTTAATTTGTTGCAATATTAAAAACATTTCACGCGTAAAAAAAAATAACATAAATAGGCAAATAATTGTGAATATTCTTGACGCAACTGATCCAAATTCTGGAAATTTCTAAATTATCATTCTTAATATGACCATGTATATGTTTTTTTTAAAAAAAAGTTTATGAACTATTCTCGATAAAAAAATTCTTTTAAAAAAATAATTAAAAAATTTGAATGATTTTTGTTTAAGTCAAATCGTCTACACCAGTATGTCTTTTGCATTTTGACTACTTAGTATTTATTTATTTTAGTTTGAAAACTAATTAAGATAGTCTAAAAAAAAATAATAAATAAGAATCGTAATTACTTTAAGTATTCAATCGTATATTGAAGATTTCTAAAAATTATTCACGAACATAACCCAATATCATTTTACAATAGAATTTATGATCGTCAAAAAAATTTAATACTAAACAAAATGTTTCTATTTGCCACAATAACAAATAATCATTGTATTGATTGTAATGATTGTAATAACAATAATAAATTCGGGACAATCCTACAGTATGTACGAAATTTAACCAAGCTAGTAAATTTTAAATGTTTAACGTCTCAAACTATCATCTAAGGCTGGGTTAGTTTGGGACATGGTCAAGTTTCTGATATAAGGTTTTCCCAAGTTTGATTTGGAACATGGTAAAGTTTGGGCTACAACACGTCCATTGAAGATAAAGATGAAGAAGTGATCAACTGAGAATATGTAAATTTTATCAATAAGCAAAATGAAATGAAAAAAATTTAATGGATGAAATGAATGAAAAGTAGCTTATTTTCGTTGGACTCATAAAAATAGACTTTTTTTGTTTGTCAATCAATCATTTCTAGAAGTATTTTTTTTTTTTTGTTATATAAATCAATCTCTTTATCTTTTGTGGATTGAATTTGAAACCAAATCCATTTTATGTGATCTGCTACATTACTGAAATTAACTCGCCTGGCGTAACGGTCTGTAGTATTAGATTTTTAGAGTAATGTGTTTTTAATTTTTAGAAAATTAAAATATTATATTTTTTTAAAAAAAAAATCAATCCATTCTTGAAGAGATTATTTTCATAAATAATCAATTGTATGTATAATGATAATATTTTCTCTCTAATTAGATAAATAAATAAAAAAATTTTTTATTACTCGATAAAAATTAAAGTATAAAAAAAAAAAATATAAACACATCTAAGAATCTTATAAATTTTTATCTGAATCTCTATATTTCTTAAAATTCCGTGAATTTGCGAAAAATCTATGCAAATCGATGAGTAATTATGCTTTAATACAAATTCTTACGGGATTCTTTTTGCCAAATACATAAATAATTGATCATTATTCTTTCCAATCCATGTAGTATTGTAATCCGAGAATTTTTTCTTGTAAAGTCTTTATAATCCAAAAAGACCATATAAACAATTTTAAAATAAAAAATGGATAAAATACTTACTATTTGTTCTTTGAATCCATTTGGTAATTTTATATTACAATTAAATAGTATTTACAAAAACTATACTTAATTTTTTTTTAGAATTTTCAAAACAGCTTTCATCAATATTTTTATTTTTATTAAATCATTTAAAGTTGTGATTTCTTTCAAAATTATACGTAATTTCCTTTTAACAGAATTTTTGAACACATCGAAAGAAATATCTATTTTTAAACAATAATCAGAAATTTGATTAATTTACAATGGAAAGTTATGAATGTTAATGTTATTTTTACAAAATTCGACTAAATTATAATCAATAATTTAATTTAGTATACAACTAATTTTCATTTTATCATAATCATACATCTGAAATTCTAGATTTTATGGTTTCGTTGTTTAGTGAATATTTTTATATCACATCAGCCTAACTTGTTTAAGACTTAATTACTCCGTAAATTATTAGGTATCTAATAATATGCATCGCGTGCAGTTAGAAATTAAAAGTTTCTGATTCAAAAATTTAACATTTAACATATTTTTATATTTTGTTTACAGCCAAGCATAATATGACTAATATTGAACCAAAGAAATCGATATAAATAATTGAAATAAACTTAAACCCGAATAATACTTATTCACCTGTTATCATATATCATTTGTCTATAAAAAAGAAAAAAAGTATAATTTCGAAAATCAAATACCAGATACTGAGCGCTATTATTGATCGCCAATAATTCGGGCCAGATTTATAGTTCCGGCCCGATTTATAATAGTTACAGGCCGGAACTATAAATCTGGCCCGAATTACTAATCGCTATAATTCCGTGCGTTATTTCTCATAAGGAAAATTTTTTCTTAATGTTTTCAAAAAAGCGTTATAATTTCATTTTTTTTAAAGTTGATACTAAGAAATAAGAATGCCTAAATTAGTTACTGATCTTATCTAAATTATAGATTTAATGCTACCAAAGTATAATGAGAATGTACTACATTCCGAGTGTAACTTAAATATTCTCCTCAATGATATATCGTGTGACAAGGGAAGAAATTACTTTTTTTCTCTTTATTCCTTTTAAAGATGGCGCTCAACTTAAAAAACCCTTTTTACAAAATTCTTAGTGGTAATAAAATTCCCATAACAGTAAAAATTATAAGCAACTCATTACAAGAAACTAAAACCTTTTTAGTCACCTTAAATCTTTCTGATAGTTTACTAGTAATTCGTCAAGAACTTGAAAAGAAAAAAATTATTGATGACACATTATTGTTTTCAAAAAAACATTCTAATGATAATAATATAAATTATGGATTTCTTGAAATAGCACTCGAAAAAGAGGAAAATTACCTTTTAAATGAAATTATTGATGGAAATGGAAATATCTTATATTTAAAACAATGTTCAAAACCTGATTGGAAATGTTTGAATGAATTACGTAAATTAGATTACGGATGTACCATGACTTTTGACGGAATTAAGAAAGCAGAAAATAGAGCATTTGTAATGAAAAATTGTGAATTGATTGAAATTGGTGCTGAAGGATATGATAAAGGAATTGTTGAATTTAAGTCAAATAAAGATCGGATGATGAAAGCAAATTTATTTTTCAATACTGATATTAATGTGCAGAATTTTGTGGAATTAGGAATATCAATTGGAAGGATGGAAATCAATGAAATGAATTCTGAAGTTAATTCTACTTATCAATTTACAAAATATGGCAAGGCATATTTGAAATTTAGTGAATATTTAGAACCAACTCAAGAATTTATTGAAGCAGTGAAAGATGCCATAGATTCCAAAAATCCAGAAAATTTTGAACAAATTACTGATAAATTTGGTCAATTTATTCCAACTGGAGTTATTTTAGGAGGAAGAGCTGAATATTCAGAAGGAAAGTCCAGTAAATTTAACCGCACGAAACTAATTGGAGGAAAACAACCTGACAGTCTTGAAAATTTTAATGAAGAAGCTTGGATTAAATCTTTAAAAGAAGATTATAGAAATTGGGATTCTATAGAATTTCAAGATCCTGTTAGCATTTTTCAACTTTTATCTGATGATTTACGTAAACGAATAATTACACTTATTGGAAAAAGAATTCATTATTCGGCTATTGAAGATTTTAAATATTATTTAGAGGAAATTGGGAAACCAAAATTTTTAGATTAAATATACCATCGGATGTCTTAAAAATTGTTCAAAACAAAGATGCAGATTGTAATATTTTTGCAACTGTTATTGACATGACAGAATCAAAGAATGATTTTTTTACTTGTCAAGTTCTTTATCCACCTAATGGAAGGCCAAGTCTTATAATTCATTGTGTTCAAAAAAATTTTAAAAGACGTGAATGCAAATTAAAAATTAGATGGATGGTAATTGGATATTGCATAGATTTGAATTTCATACTTTCTGATTTTAATACTCAATTAAAAGTTTTGAAAAATGATTTTAATATGCTAAATAATTATAATTCAACTATGATTAATAGAGAATTATTAAATTTTGAATATGATTCATTTATCATTATTCCTCCTTGTATAGGAATTCCTGTTTTAACCAAATTAGATTCTTCAAATGATTCTCTTATTATTGGACATCATTTTTTTAATGCTCAAGAAGAAAATAAAATTGGAGTATGTACATTTTCTTATTGTTTAAAAAATAATCACTATGTAAATTTACCCAACTTTACTTTCGATACACTTATCATTTCAAATTATCACAATAGTAATGCTTATGGCACAATTCCTTTTGAATATTCACTTATGAAAAAACCATATATTGATCTCGATAATGAAATTACTGCAAATCCAAAATTTATTAGTCTATATTCCACTCAAAAAAATAATTGTGGCCCGATTTTTTTGAAACAGACAAATAGACAAATTAAACCTAAATCTATTATTTGTAAAGATAAAAATTGTTTCATTTGTAAAAATAATACATTAAACACATCCAATAATAATATTAAATGTACATTTTTTGATCCATGTCAGGTATTTATATTTATTTATTAATTAATTTTTTATAATCATATTAATACTAAGTAATAAAATTTATTTTTTTTTTTATTTACAGTGAATAAAGCAAAAAAATTTGGTTCATAAATAGGTAAAACTAAGATATTTTTCGTTGAGTGTTTTTAAAAATAATTTTTAAACTTATTACAGGGTTTTGTGAGATTTATGAAGAGGGAAAAAGGATATTATAAGATTAGGACAGCAAATTTGTTATGAAAATATTTTTATATTTGTATTATTAGGACTTTCATTTGTAATTTTTATATCTATATATTTATTAAATATCATTTATATATATATTGGGTTTATAAAATATTTTATCTTCTTTTTTTTTTTTTTGTATTGAAAACTCCTGAAATCATTAAAGTCTGATTTTGAATAAACACGGAAGCTTTACAATTAGTACATAAAGTTTGCGTCCAAGACCATATACGCATAGTATATACTATATACGCGTCACATGCATAACAGATTCATATAATGTATTACATGTTTAGTATTACTTACTTTTCTATTTACCGGGTTGTCGAGTTGCCGACGCGTACTCGGCAACAAAATTGCTATGACTTACGAAATCAGCTGTAAAGCAACTTGATCATTATCATTTGCAAGATTACTCATAACTTCTGGCATATTCTTCCTCTTATGTAACGGAAAACACAAGTCAGTTATTCATCATATAATATTTTTTTAATTATTTACAGAGATATAGAAATTTAAAATTATATCCTTTATTTAGTATTGATTTTTAAATTATTAATGCCTACTTAATAGATTTATTGATGCATAATTTGATTATTAATATTGTTATTTTATATAGCATTATTTCCCAAGGTTCCACAAGTTTGGTGTAGTAACAGCAATTGTGTTAATTGTTGCGTTAGTTATTTATTTTACAAGGGAGAAATAATAAAAAGAAATAAACTTGAAAGCAATAATATCATTCATTTAATTTCGCTGAATGTGAATTTTGCAGTAGTTAGGAGTATCCACGTGAATTATAATGCAAAGTCGATAAATGCATTCATAACGAAGGGAATAAAATAATTGCTATTAGATAATGCATAAAATTTATTTATTTCCTTATTTTTTTATAAAAATGTTTGATCTCAATTGTTAACGAAAATAATTGTTATTTCATTTAAATTAGTTATAACAAACAAGGTTTCGGATTTGCCCGATGACATATAAAACTTTAATTTACCAAATTTTTTACCTATTAAAACATTATATGAATTTCTTAAGTAATTTTGCAGATAAGTTTATAATATATCTTGAGAATGACGTTTAAAAAGATGCTTCTTTGTTAAATAAAAAATTTTTTTAAAGCTATCTATTAGGGTCATCGATTATCCTCCAAAATTCATGACATTTAAAAACTGATTTCATATTTCAAAAATCGATAACAATTTATTTAATAACGTTTCCGTCATTTCGATTCTTTGTTAATAAGGATCTACATTAAATCTACATTGATTCCTATTATGGAATAACAGAATTGCAATTTTTTTTAATTAAAAACTGGGCGTGCACTTTACATATTTATTATCTAACTCTAAAAATTAAATATCATGTGTAATTTATGGAGTTCTATAAGTTTACTTAACCTTGAAAAGTAAGTTATGAATACAGATTTTTAAATTTATATAAATTGTATTATTTTGGAACGAAAAACATTGTGTACAGATTTGGCTGCGATCTACTGAAATACTGCGCATAAATCTTCGATTTTTTTTTTCTTTATAGATTTATGAAAATAATTTTATATTTGTATTATTAGGATTTTCAATTGTATTTTTATATCTATATATTTATTAAATATCATTTATATATATATTGGTTTTATAAAATATTTTACCTCCTTTTTTTTTAAATACTCATGAAATTATTGAAGTTTGATTTTTGAATAAACACGAAAGCTTTACAACTAACTAGTACATAAAGTTTGCGTCAAAGGCCATATACGCATAGTATATACTGTATATGCGTCACATGCATAACAGACAGTTAGTTGCCGAGTTGCCGACGCGTACTCAGCAACAAAATTATGAAATCAGCTGTGTGCAAGATTATTCATACCTTCTGGCATATTCTTCGCTCTTACATAACGGAGAACACTAATCAGCAGTTATTCATCTTTTTATTTTAATTATCTACAGAGATATAGAGATTTGAAATTGTAATCCTTTATTTAGTATTGATTTTTAAATTATTAATGCCTATTAATAAATTTATTGGTGCATAATTTGATTATTCAAGTTTGGTATAGTAACAGCAATTGTGTTAATTGTTGTGGTTGGTTATTTTTTTTACAAAAATAATAAAAAGAAATAAACTTGAAAGCAATAATATCATTCATTTAATTTTCGCAGAATGTAAATTTGCAGTAGTTAGGAGTATCTACGTGAATTATAATACAAAGTTGATAAATGCATTCATAACGAAGGGAATAAAGTAATTGCTATTATAAAATTTATTTATTTCCTTATTTCTTTATAAAAATGTTTGATCTCAATTGTTAACGAAAATAATTATTGTTATTTCATTTAGACCCCGTCGGATAAATTAGTTATAACAAATAAGGTTTCGGATTCGCCCAATGCCATATAAAACTTCAATGTATCAAATTTTTTACTTATCTGTAAAATTACTTAAGAAATTCATATAATTTTTCAATAAGTTCATATCTTGAGAATGACGTTTAAAAAAGCCGCTTCTTTGTTCCTGTGAGGCCTAAAAACCTTTTCCTTTAATTTTATTTGATAAATAAAAAATTTTTTAAGATATCTACTCGCGAATTGTATCATCAACCCAATATTAAATTGAGTTTTTTTTTATTTGAATAAACAGAAAATAAATAAAAAAAAAAAGCTTAATAATAATTGTATACGACACTGAATTGAATTTTTAATACTATAAAAACAAAAATTGATAAAGTATGTTGGACAATAAAAATTTGTTATCAGGCAATTTTTGACAATTAAAAAAGAGAAAGAAAAAAAAAATTAAAAAGAAAAATAAAACTTATAAAAGTTAAGACTAAATAAAATTAGTAAAATAATTAGCCAAACAGTTCTGAAAATTAAGTAGTGTAGCTTATACAAATGGGTCTCCATCGTATCCTGTATCTTGCATATCGTGATTATCGACGGAGGTTGTTCTTAACCGAAGGTGTATCGAAAGATTGTTGTTGCATTTTATGTCCTTATCTATTTTTCCTGCCTCATCTTTAGTATATTTTTTAAATTTTCCCAATCCTTTGCTATAATGTTATGTGTATCTACTATCGACTTTTTTTGTATCTTTTGCCATTGTTGTTTCCTTTCTTTATTTTTATTTATTTTGATTATCATTATTTTGTGATCGCTGTTCGTGAACTTTTTACTACTCTTTAATTTAAATTCTATTATTCTATTCTTTAAATTTGAATTTGCTAACATGTAATCGATTCTAGTTTTCCATTTTCCACTGGACCAAGTATGTTCTAATTCTTCATTATTATGTCCGTATATCCCTTACTTTTTAATTGGTCTACTAACATACGTCTAATCTTTTTATTTTCTTTTTTATTTACCATTTTATCTATATTCTCATTCAGGTCGCCCATTATTAATATTTCCCATTTGTCTTTATCTCGTCTATTCGTCCATTCATTTATCATTTTTTTAATTTTGTCTCCACTTCTTTCATCGTTGTTTGGTTTGTATACTTGAATTACGATCATATTCTTGTTTTTCTCATTATTAAATATTAATTCTACCTTTATGACTTGACCTTGATTTCTTTCTATATTTCTAATATTTTTATTTAATTGCCTTTTAAATATTAGTGCTACCCCTTCTTTCGCGTTTTCTTCGTGACTAGATGTTATTGCTGTATAATGTTCCTCGATTTCCTTGAATTTATATTGATCATTCTTTACGGTCAATTTTGTTTCTGATAACCCAATGATATCCCATTTTTTCTTTTTTTCCTTAATATATTCTATTATATGATTACTTTTCCTTGGATCGTTCATTCCTCTTACATTTGTTGTACTTGATGAATCAGTTGTTGGATTAAAGATTGTACATTATAATGATGTGGAGATACTGTATATTCATTCCGTTATTCAAGGGACTCGCGATTTTTAACGAAACGAAACTAACTTGGTATACGTGACATAATAGATACGTGTATCATTTGGTAAAGGAAGGTAAAATTCAAACATAGCCGCAGTATGATGGCGTAAGATAGTTGTTTGTTGAAATTGAGCTCATTGTTATTATCAACAATTTTGCGAAGATGTCCAGGTAAATTGTGTATTTGAATTCAGTGGTATTTTTTGAATTTTTCTTTTTATGGTTAAGAAGAAGAAATTTTTTTTTTTTAAAAAAAAATAGATGTACTTACATATATAATTCGTATTAAGTCCCTAAACTATTTTCTAAAAAATAATTTATATATACACTATTTAACGTATTTTTGTTCAAAGAATTTAAATCAAATCTCGCCCCGTGTTATAAGATGCAAAATTCCATCTTTATTATTATAGAAATAAATGTTCGTGTGAAATGTACACAGAAAATCGAAAATAAAAACGAAGAAACCCAAAAAATAAAAAAAAAATAGACAACTGTAAAATAACAA
This sequence comes from Glomus cerebriforme, assembly GCA_003550305.1. NCBI lineage: Eukaryota > Fungi > Glomeromycota > Glomeromycetes > Glomerales > Glomeraceae > Glomus > Glomus cerebriforme. The sequence goes on from QKYT01000781.1 coordinate 42,577, forward strand.
ATTTCTTTCATTTTCTAATTTTTCTGTTCTTTAGAATTAAAATTAGTTAATACATTATTATTTTCAGAATCAATACTATTAAGTTCTGAAATTACTTTACAAATATCAGGTCTTTCATCTGGTTCGTGTTTCCAACATTCTATTTAAATTAATTAATTAAGATTGGTTTATAACAAAAAATCTTATTACAAAAATAAAAATTACACTTACTTTGATAAAGCTCAACGAATTTATCATTTGTGTTTGGAATGGGATTTTCTCTTTTACCATTAAAAATTTCAATTTCTAACATAATTTTAACATAATCATCTATTATTTCCGTAAAACCAAAAGGTGATGAACAACTTGTTAACTGCCATAATAATACCCCTAAACTATATATATCTGATTTTTTGGTTTGGTAATATAATTGATTTTCAGTTTTTGAAATATTAAAATTTTTAGGATCCATGTAAGGTATTATGCCATATAATTCAGTAAACTCTTTGATAGAGCCTTGTCGAAATGAACGTCCAAAATCCGCTAATTTTATCACATGCTGATGTATTAATATATTTTTCGAGTGCTAAATAAAAAAAAATGTAAAAATGTGTTAATTATATTACATAAACAAATTGTATGATAATATAATCATATTTACCAGATCTCCATGTATAATTTCTTTACTATGACACCAAGAAATTGCAGATGCAATTTCTTTAGCAAATCTTAATTGGTTTTCCCATTTAAAATGTAAATCATTGTTTCGTAAATAATATTCTAATGTTCCACTGTTTGCATATTCAAGAACGAGTGAATATTCTACTTCATCTAAAGTAATTTCATTTAAAGTGAAAACAAAATATGTAAACAAATATTATATTTATTACGATACTGCCAATACATTATTTTTACCTTTTAATTTTGTAACTCCATAAAATTGAATTATATTTGGATGTCGAGAAACTATTCCCATTATTTTGATCTAAAAAAAATAATCCACAATTTATATAATTATATCTATATATTATATGTATAAGTAACTTACCTCATTGATTATTTCTTCTGTAGGGTAATTATTGAAGAATTTTTTAATTACAAATACCGTTGATGTATTTTTCCAATATGCAATATGAATCGAAGAAGATCTTCCTGTATCAATCTTGAAATCAATTTTAAATTCTTGGTCATAATAATCAATTGTTGGTGACGATACGTCACCAGATATCCTTAGTCTATTGGTACCACACTCTTCGAGGCGCTGTCGTAATGAATTCGAATTAATAAAGTAATGAAAATTATTTTGACGATATACATAAAATATAAATAGGCTCATTAAAATTGAATTACGTGATAATGTTTATAAATTTTAATGTGAGATTTAGAAATCCATTCATTGACGGCTTGCCCATTATTATTAGACAAATTATATCCAATTAAATCCAAAGTATATTCTACATCTTCCTTATTATCAACCTTCAAATTTTTATTATATGAAGATAGTATACAAATAACTATTTCAATATTTGTTGTAAGTTGAATATTATCATCATCGCTTTCAATAGTTATATTTGGAACTGAATTTGATTTAACTATTTCAATATCAACAGAATTATAAGACCAATTAACTAATTTAATGGCATTTTTAAGTTCATAATTTGCAGAATGTGCATTAAAGAAAATATTACTATATTTTGGAAATAATGGAAAAGGAGAATCGATGTGGTATTTTTCTTGATTAGGTTGTAATAATATAGATTTTTTAAAATAATCAACTTTAAATTCTCTATTTTTTGGACTAAATACACTCAATTTTGAAGGAATTCCAATAATTATCCATAAAATATAACAATCCTTTATATTAACTTCTGTTTCTGATAATTTGTTTATCATCGCGGAAAATCCATTAAAATCATATAATCCGAATGTAACTAAAAATTCTTCTAATTTTAAATTATTTTTTGAAATAATTGATCCAAAAACTTCATAATCCTCATCTTCCAACGATGGTACCACATCTATTCGTTTATAATGCTCAGTATTGTTAATATCTAAATCTTCCAAATCAACAATTCCCGTCATTATAACTTTAAAATCATCTTGCATTTTTAATATAATATTTGTCTTCTTTTGTTGTTCTACTTCGAGAATATCATATAAAGAAATTATATTTTTCAGTTCAATAATTTCTAGGTCATTATTTGTATTTTGAACCCAATTAAATAAATCATTTTCTTTAATAACATCTCCTTTTTGTGTTAAAAGATATATGATATTCAAATTATTTAAATATGATTTTAAAGATTCAAACGGCGATTCCAAATCAATTCTTTTAAAAGTATCCGAAAATGAAGAATTTGGTAAAATATTTTTAAGAGAGTTTCCCAAGACAATACTTAATGGAAAAAAATAACCATACTCATCAAACACATTTTGTAAATTTATAAATGGTTTCATACTTTCAAGTGCTTTTTCTATAGCTAGCTTAAATTCTTCCGAAGATTTAATGTCATCCTTGTTCAATGAAATTTTATATCGCTCACATTTTACTCGAAAATGTGTATAATCTCCTTTAATATCTGGTAATGAGTTATCTAAATGCATATTATTGGATGATGATAATTCTTTTAAATATGTTCTCGGCTTTATTATGTCCAAACGAGAATGAGATTTATTTCCATAACTTGATCTAATCGCGTTTTTAAAAGATTCATCTAAATGCATATTATTAGACAGTAACAATTCTTCTAACTTATTTATCGGCTTTATCATTTCCAAATAAGTCTTATTACTTGACTCTACGTTAGGAATATTAATGAAATCGATAGCAATTTTCTTATTATTTTCTAATTCAAGATATTTATTGATCATTAGACCTTGAAGGAGTCGAAATTCCTTAACCCATTTTACTAGATTAACATATATCGAATCTCCAACCCACTCTTTTAAACTTAATCTCTCTTTAAAATTAAAAACTCCAGGTTGTTTTTCATGAAAAGTATCTTCTGGTGATGTACTAAACCTTAATTCAGAAATAGGAACGAGATTATTATAAGAAATCACGTCAGCTATATTTTTTTGATATAAATCATTCATCCAATTCGCCAATTTATCAGGAGTATTTAAAACTTCCCCTTTTAATGTTTTTATATTTGGAAAAAAACTTAAGGCGGATAAATTGTTGAATGGATTTTCTTTATTATATTTGGCTGAATTATATGTCCATATTAAGAGAGATATAAAAGAGTCAATTTGTTTTGATGCGGCTGATTTAAAATTAATAAATAATTTACCACCAATCAAAACTTTCCTCATGAAGAAATGACCATATATTTCATATAATGTTTCTTCATCACCCATAAAGTTTGAAAAAGATTCCAATAAATCAGCATTATAAGAAATTTCAGCAATAGGAAAGTTAATACAGATATCTGAGGGTTGTAAAGTTTGGTTAAGTCTAATAAAAATATTATTATTCTCAGAATTGAAACTCAATAAATTGGTATGAGATTTGTGATCATTTATAAAAGTATATACTACAGGTTGCTCTTTATATAAACTTATATTCAATTCACCATCTTCAAAAAGTATGGCTTCCTTACTAGGTTTTATGCTATAACCATCCAAGTATAATCCATGATTCAGCTTAAATTGTTGAATTATTTCTTGTTTAGGTGATAAATTTTTTCCTGGTTCTTTATCATTATAATTTTTATTTAATGATGACAAAGTCATAACGACCTTTTGAATCGTTGGTCTCTTGTCTGGATCACCATCCCAACACTCTAAATAAAGGTTAAAAAAAGAATTAGAAAACAATGCTTAAAAATTTTGTATTCATTAAATCTACCATAGAAATCATTTCTTACTTGCATACAGATTATAATATTCTTCAGGTGTACCATCTACTATATTTTCTCTCAATCCTTGTGTAATTTTCTTACCCAAAATGACGTTATATTCTTCATCAGAAAAAGGTTTATTCCCGCTTGATATTTCCCATAACAAGACACCAACACTATAAACATCGCTTTTCTTATTCAGTTTATATTTTTCCATTTCTACAACTGGGGACTTTTCTTTGATATTAATTCCTCGCGGATCAATATAAGGAATTGTATCAAATGAAATTAATGAAGGTCGACTAGCATCTTTAATACGCTTATTTAATCCAAAATCTGCTAATTTAATTGAATTTCGCTGTACGAGTACATTGTTTGAATGTAAATCATTATGTACTATTCCATTTTCATGCAAGCATTCTATTGCTTTTGATAATTGAAGAGCTAATCTGTATTTATCTTGCCAATTTAATGAGAGAAAATTCTTTTTCAAATAATTGCGGAGTGTACCGCCTTCTGCATATTCCAGTATTAATAAATACTCATCTTCAAAAAATAATTATAATAAGTTATACGTAATTGGTAATTAATTTGGTTAGAGTAGGTATGATAAGGAAAATAATTAACCAAAACTTAAAAATGAAGTTTTCTGAAACTTTCAAAAAAATTTTACCTGCATCAATCTTCGTTATTCCATATAATTTTATCATCATATCATTAAAAACAACTTCCTGATGCAATTCCATCTATAAAAAAAAAAAAAATTTTCAATATGAATAATCTTTAATTAATATAACTCGACTTCTAGTTATTTACCTCATATACAATCTCATTAATAGTAGTATCGTCTAAATTAAATGATTGTAGTGCCACACATTTTTCATTAAGTTTCCGATTCGCTTTATATACTTTGCCAACTAATCCACTACTTATCTCTTCTATGTTATTAAAATCATTATATTCATAAAAGTTTACGTGACCTAATTTAATAAATTTTTCTATGCTAAATACTCCTGTTGCAATTGTAACTGAAGACATACTGGGATTTAAATCAGAAGTATTATTACGGACATGTGAGTTTTCGAAAATACTGACTATACCCATCATCTTTAATCCATTATTCTCTTGAGATGATGTATAACTTGAGGCGGCCATATTACTCGAATAATAATTTTGTTGATTATTTTGACCAGTAATTGAAGCATCTAAATCCATATCATCTACTGTGGTAATTTCTAAACGAGGATGTTTCGTTGATTTATAATCATTATTATACCGTTCACGTTTTTTATCCGATTTTTTAATTCCAACTTCATTATTTACTCCATTTAAATCTTCCGTCAAATGTGCACTCATTTGCGTTTTATCATATTCTATTTTAAAACTTCCATAAGATTTCGCTTCATTTATTTCATTTGAATTTAAATTAATTAGTTCAGAAAATACTTGTTGCATATCTGGTCTATCGTCTGGATTATATTGCCAACATTCTAAAAAATTGACATTAAACGATTAGTTATAATAATAAATCAAAAGCGAAATAATAAGATTCATACTTGTATAAATATTAATATAATCAATTGGTGTATCAGGAATTGGAGTTTCTCTTTTTCCATCTAAAATTTTACTTAATAATACATGAGGAATATCATAAGATTCAAATGGTTTTTGTCCGGATGATATTTCCCATAGGATGAAACCAATACTGTATACGTCTGATTTCTTATTTGCTCTATATTGATTATCATTATTTATTTGCTTCTTGAAATATTGTGGATCAATATATGGTAACATTCCAAATATATCTTTTACAGAATTTGCTACTTCAGCTCTACCAAAATCTGTTAATTTGATCGTATTTTGATGAACCAATATATTATTAGAATGCTGTTTAAAAAAAAAAAAAAAATCAGAACGTCAATATTTGCAATTGAAATAATAAAATAAAATAAAATAAAATACTGTTTACTAGATCGTTATGAATAATATTTTTTTGATGTATAAATGAGACTGCATCAGCAATTTGAATCGCAAATTGCAATTTAATATTCCAATCTAACTTTGAGAAATTATTTTTTAAATAATCTCTTAATGTACCACTATCTGCATATTCAAGAGTAAGCAAATAACTTGAACCATTGTTATCTTTATTTAAGATGTATGAAAAAATTTATCAGTACATTTAAGGCAAAAAAAAAAAAAGAAAATAGGTTATAACATTTGTACTTACTTTTTCTTTCGGTAATACCAAAAAATTGAATAATATTTGTATGAAAATTAACTTTATTCAATAATTTTATCTATATAAAAAAATATAATATCCATTTTAAAAAAATTGTTACTAGGTAGAAATATGTAGAAATAACTTTGTATACCTCATTAACAAGTTCTTTTGCAATATCATTATTATCTATTTCAAAAGATTTTAATGCAACGACGGTATTCGAACTCTCCCAAGTAGCTCGATAAATTTTGCCAAATGATCCAAAACCTATCTGTTGAATATTCTGAAATTCGTTATAATCATGGTAATTAATATATTCTTTAGTAATGCCTTCCTCAATCCATTGAACCCATGTATCATAATTGGAATTATTTGAATTGTTTGCCATTTTCCTAAAAGGATTCTTGGAATTTAATGAATTTAATGTCACAAAATGTATATATGTATTACCGACGGTGTGTTTCACAAGGAATGTACCCCCTGTCCCCTGTATCACCAACCAAATTCGCTTAATACAAGTGACATATATATGTGACAAATAAGATTTCACCGGGCGTGAAAAAAATTCTGTCCCCCCCCACCTTTCATAGGAATTATCGGATCCCAAATCGTGAACAAATTTTCTTTTTATATATATATATATATATATATATTTTTATGAAAATTATCTTTTATCGCCATGGCGTTTTATCGCACCCAATAATTTTGGCTGGAATTAAGGTTTAGGTTAGGATTAGAGTTAGGATTAAGGTCAGGTGATTAGGTGCCCACCTTTCTCCATTTTTATTAAATATTCTGGGACTTAGGATTTTTTTTGATGGTGAAATCCTATTTGTCATCATTATATATCACGCCAGCGACAAATCGCCATGGCGATAAATTACAAAATCCTTTTTTTATTTATTCTCCCTTTCTAGTCGAAAGTATCTAAGTATACTAATCTAAAGGCTAAGACAATTAAACTTTTTTTTTCTTTACAAGTATAAATTTAGGTGTATAACAACCCACCAGACCATCATAAATGGATATCGATACTATAGAGCCCAAGAGTTAAAGACTAAACCAAAAAACGAACTACTCTGCTATTTTACAAATCACGTGGCTAGTGAACAAATTTTCGAATTGGTTGATTAAAACTTTTTGTATAGTATATTTTATTGTAATTTTTAGCCAGTAATTTTTTTTTGCGAAATTTAAGCATTTAACTATTGAATATTAGATTTTTATAAAATAAAATATCCCCAGGCTATTTTACAATGAATACAATTTATCGAATATTCGTGCATTGATAATTAGAGGCCTACATCAGCCCTAATTTTATAACCTGGCCCGGAATTTTTAATTAATCTATTATAATAGGGTTTTATTTTTTTTTAACTGTTAATTTTGGGACATGAAAGGCGCAGCATTTAGATAATCCCCGGCCCAGAATTTTAAATTTAATAAAATTTTAATAGAAATACAGTAAATAATATTCAATTTCAACTAAATTGCGATTTTTAATTTTTTTTTTTTTTTTTTTGTACATAGTATTTAAGTATTTGCGTTTTGCAACAGAGTTTTAATTTTAAAATACAATAGTTTAGAATTTTTAAAATTACAACATATTAATTTATTTAAATTGATACAAAATAATTAATTTGGCCAAAATTTTAATTTCGTTCGAGTCTAACTTTGGCTAGA
>QKYT01000782.1:0-21101 GCA_003550305.1 Glomus cerebriforme
TCACATGCCGAAACTTCTTATTTCGACTAGTGGTTTATTAGTGGTAGTAAATTCCTTAAAAATTTTACTTTATATATAATATATATAGTAATAAATAAAGAAAATGATCTTTAAATATATTTTAGATACAATGATAAAAATATAAATTAGAATGGATTAGCAAACTTATTATAAAATAAAGTTCATACTAATTTATGAAAATAATATTTTTTCTTAAAAAAATCTTTATCTGTAATAATTATCAAGAAATATACTGTAAAATTGTGAAAATTAACACCCTTTTTTTGCAAGGGATCTGAATGAAAAGTTTGGGGAGGTGCTTATTTTTGCAATATTTTTTTATATATATTCTTATATTTTATTGCTACATGAGATCATGCAAAATAGAGGGAGGTGCTTATTTTTAAGGGGTATTTATTTTCATGATTTTACGGTACTACTTTATTATTGCTTACAATTGTTACAAAAATATTATTATATCTTTATATATAAAAGCAATTTATAAAATATGAATATGTTGAGATTTAGGAATTAGGATAAGAAAGAGGAATATTATTTTGAGTATAAAAAAGAAGCTGATTTTCTTGTTCCAAAATCTTTTGAATAGCTGAAGTTTTCCATCATTTTTAAGAGTTTTTTAAAAAAAGTAAGATACATGATTATGATTTTTTTTTTTAATAGCATTACATGAAAAAAAATTTAGTCTCCACTGTTGATGTTTAGACATAAATTCCCAAATATATGATACTAAAACATAAATATAAGGAGTTAAATTTAAAGATCGGTAAAGTTCTTATACTAGAACAATATTAGTTTTAGGATCCACTACAGTTTTTTTTAAAAATAAATCATACTATATTTTTGCCTTTAAGTGAAAATATTGTGGATCTGTTTCTTTTTCTCTCAAAAGGTCATATAATTCAGCAAATCCATCCCATAAGTCTCTGACCAATACAGTATGCTTCAGATCAAAAAGCTTAGTTAAATCAAATTTTCAGAGAATACAAAGCTTATCATTTTCCATTAAAGAAATGTAACACCAATTATCAGTATCACAAATTTTCTAAAATTCAAACCAGATTTTTAGGTTTTTTTATTTCTTTAATTATAATATTTCAAGTTATATCATTAAACAATCCCTCATATTTAATTTTTTGCAGCACTAATTCCCATAACTGGTCAGTAATATGCAACATTATATGAAGTTTATCTGGTATATAATTTTCAATTGGTATCATATTGAAAAGTGGAGGTAAGTAATGACCTGGGTATGCTATTGGATTTTTATTTAAAACTCTCATTTCTTTGCTAATTATCCACTCAATTTGCTTATTTTCATGTTGATTCTTAGCTATCTTGCACCATAGATAGAAATAATTGGAATTTGCAGTATTAAAATTCAAATAGATAGCAAGAAACTTTCAATCTGAACTAAAAACAAGCTTAAAATTCCAAAGAATATTATTGATAACTATTCCATTATTGTTTAACTCTTGCAATTCTTGAATAAGAGTATCTGCTGCAATTTTTAAAGTTGAATAATTCTCAGTTCCTAGAAATAAAACAACAGTATAATGGTAATTTGGTTCAAAAATTTTTGTTAAATCATCTAATAATGCCACAGTGATCATTATGTGCTTAATTTTTCGTTTAACATTATGACCATCACCAGAGATTCTAAGATGGATTGTTGGCGTTGTAGGATTTAATTTTCCATTTTAAATATATACTGGTATTATATACTCAAGAATTTTTTTAACACTCCAATATGCTTATTTTTCAATTACACTAATAATCTGTTCAATAATTATTGGATCAGTTATATCTGGATTTTTTGAAGAATCAGTGTAATGTTAGGATTTAAGTCAATAAGATTAATTGGTATTAATTTTCCATAGATGCATCAATTTCTTGATAAGTTTGAGAAACAGCATACTTCTGAGGTAATTTTGATTCTATAGCTGCAAAATAGCAATATGCATCATGTAAAACATTCTCTACATCTTGTATACGAACTACTGATTGCATTTTTTGTTTTTGCTTATTAGGATTTTTTTCTCCAAATAATGTATAATAATCCTTATTTTGTACAGTAAATTCTAAAGGCTTTAAAATGATATGGTCTTTAGAATTGTAATAATTTTGGATTGAATTTTCAAAATTTACTTGTATATATTTTGCAAGACCCTTAGCATGTCTAATTTGCATAATTTTACTTGATTCATTATGAAGCTTCAATTTCCATGATTTGCATTTATAATTTCTATCAATACATTTTAATTGAAGTTCATAAAAGTGAACTCCAGAAACAGCAGTTCTTTTATCTGATGTTATTATCTGATAAAATAATGTATGAGTTTTTCTGATATAATAAAAAGGTAATTACCGTATTTTGCAATAATTAAGCATCCTTTTTTGTTATAGGAGTGCTTAGTTTTGGTACTTTATAACTGCACCAATAATCACAATGATCATTTAGTTGATTTTGTGCAACAAATGATGATATAATAATGCTCATGTACTTCTCGTAATGTGAGTCATATGTGTAATTTGTTTCATTTATGTTTTACAAAAAAATATGGTTAAAAACTATTAAACAAAGACAAGTTAAACAAGTTAAACAGGCTACTATATACAAACAAGCTAAACTAGCTGCAATTTTTTCTTAATGTATATTTATTTTGTATTGTTTGTATATTAATTGCAGTTTATTATTCTTTATAGTTTCAAAACAATTACCTTAGAAAATTATCCTTTTTTTGAGATTGAGTTAAATTTTTTCATGTGTAATAGTGAGTTCATTAATTTTGGCGAAAAGGATTATTGGGATTAAATAAATAAGGCTTTCATAACTAAGCTACTTTTAATAAATAAATAAAATAATTGTTTATATCATTTGCATTACATTCGTTACATTTCAATTTTTATAAATGTGTATCGAAACTTTGTAGGGTCTTATTTTAGATACTATTTAAAATGCAGGGATGTTTAATTTTGGGGATGCTTTATAACAGCAAAATACAGTCACTGGTCAAAAACTGATCTATCTTATAGATATCTGTAAGATATCTTATAAATATCGGGTACCCAAAATGCAGAAAATCTGCTATACATCGGATACCCAATATGTATACTATAGAATTAAAAAATACAATTTATTAATTATCTCGCTATCCAGTAATCATAAAAAGATGAAATATAGCTCATTCGATTCGCCTCGCTGAGATGTATCGAATGGTACTAATTTCGCATTTCTAGGTGCGATAGATGCTGAGAGATATTCAATAAATCGGCATTTTTTATTTATTTTTTTACGATTTATCAAATATCTCAGCATCTATCGCACCTAGAAATGCGAAATTAGTACCTTTAATACGTCTCAGTGAGGCGAATCGAATGAGCTATATTTCATCTTTTTATGATCACTGGATAGCGAGATAATTAATAAATTGTATTTTTTAATTCTATAGTATACATATTGGGTACCTGATGTATAGCAGATTTTCTGCATTTTGGGTACCCGATATTTATAAGATATCTGTAAGATAGATCAGTTTTTGACTAGTGAGTAATTTAAATTAAAACTTACTTTATATAATCCAACAGAAGCATCAAATGGAGATTAAACTAAGACAACTTGATTTTGAAAATTATCTCCAAAACAAATTAAATAATGTGGATTTTCTTCTATGTAATATATAAAGCATTGAATAGTATGACAGTCATCAGCTCATCCCTAAGTAGTTTTAATGATATAATTATCAGGTATAGGAAAATAGTTGGATGCTTCAGTATGTTTTATTTGTGCAACTGGTAGATAGATACCTTCTTGAATAATAATATATTTAAATTTTCGGTCACCAAAGTATATTATTTTAGGTGAAGCAGGTAGTTTTTCTGCTCATAAGGTCTTTGCTGTTTGAAAGTTATTTAAAAATAACAAAGATATGATGTCATTTAAAATAAAATTCAGTATTTATGAATTAAGATTAGTATAATACAATGGATTATCTTAATTTTAATAAAAACGTTGTAATACTTAAGCTGCGCATGTATTTTTTTTAATGATCTGCTTCGTAACATCACTAATATTGCATTACTACCATACCACATTATTATACATTACTTTAGCAATATGCTTATCAAAAGTGAGATTGATAAGTTAATAACTGAAATTGATTAATTATACTTTATTAAAAACAATATAGAAAATAATTAGAATGTTAATCTACTTAATTTTCTGCTTTTATTATTTCTATATACATTAATTATTACATAGCTTCTTTGATTTTTCACCATATATCTTATTCTTCAATAAACCAATAATGGCTTTTATCATCCACTTTAAATTTCTGCGCAATTCAGCTTTACTTTTCAAAACAGATTCGATAAGGCTTATATAATATACAATTTTGCTTGTGTAGAATATTCTTTTCATAGTATAAAAATAAAGTACAAAAAATCTATGGTTAACAATATTAAGGTTATTTGTTAATAATAATAATATTCTTTTGATAATACAAAACAAGAGCAAGATCCTACCTGTCATTACAATGTTATAAAAGTAATTATATTCAAAACTTCGCTCTTCACTTCTTATTAATCTGAATTGTACTTTCACAATGTAATTCTGCCATAGAAACAAAAAAACTCATTATTAAAAACTTAAACACTTAATATTTCATACAAAAATTGTGATATTAATCCAGTAGCAAATAATTATATATTCTGAAAAAGAAAATGTATTCAGCCTATACTTTCTTTATCGAGTTCAATCTGGAAGTCTAAGGTAATATTTTATCTATTATTTCTTTGACATGAAGGATTGCGGAATGTAGTATTGCAGAAATAAATTCAAAACATACTGCTTTACTACTATCTATTATTCTATAGTTCTCAGTCCAAATTTTATTTCTATTAAACATTATTACAGTTCAGCATTGTTATCATAATCTGATAGGTATCTATTATATAATGAGAAGTTAAATTTGAGTTTATAAATTAAACAAAGACAAAGTTAACTTTTACTTGATAAGTTTATATGATAGTTTAAATTTCTTTGTTAAAGTCATATTTAGCTAACACTTCCTTTAAACTGCAGTATAATGTAAACATTCTCTTCTTTTGTTCATTATATTATTTTACAAGTTTTTTTGCAGGTCTGACTACAATCCACATCATTAAGTTTTTTCTAAAATAAGAAAATCATAACTTGTTAACCTCTTTTTTTTCAAAATATTAAAGTGGATATTATTAAAAGGTTTAGTTTCTATTGTTTTAAAATTTGATAAATTATATTTTTATTTCTTTCGCTATCAGTATAGATGTAGCATGAGTACAGGGTCAATTTATGTTCACATAAAAACTTGGAAGGAGTAGTGTATTGTTAGGTATTTTTTTTTGCAATAAGTACATATATTAAGGATGAAAATTCTTTGATAGGAACAAGCTGAATAGTTAAAGTATATAAGTACGAATTCATTCTGTACGTAAGTAGTCATCTTGATTCTAAAAAGAATATTTGGTGATGCCATGAGAAATTGGCCTATTTCAGAGAACTACTATCAGGATGAAAAAGTAGAAGTATATGGGTTATTTCTATATGATTGGTTAGGTACTTGGTGATGATTTTTTGATAAAACAGTATAAGCAGTCAACTCGATTTATCTGAAGCATCTGTTAGGGTAACTTGGTACTGATTTTAGTAAAATAAAAGAATAGAAGTAGAATTAGTTTAGTTTCTTTATTTGTATTTTAGTATTAGTTATTTATAGATAATCTCTTCTTTCTGAAGTTTAATACTAGTACCTGATTTCTATAATTCTTTTTAAAACATTTCATGCTAGTTTGAAAACTTAAGTTTGGTAAGGATTTTAATATTCTTTATTCTGAAGATTAGCACTAGCTAGTATTTAATCTCTAGAAACTCATCAATATTTTATGCTAGTTTGAAGATCTAGAGGATTATAAAAAGATTCAAGTAAACTGAGTAAAGGATATTCATCTTGATGAGAAGATTTAGGAGGACTGATTAAAGGGATTATTTTGAGTTCTTAACACTAGGTATAGGGAGATTCAGAGCATATCTTATCTAAGACAGAGGTATGCTTCAAAATCTGGTCAATCCAGATATCTGATTATCCATCCAAAAATTGACTAGATTCAGATTGATCTGTTTATACCACTGGATTGACTGGATGGTTCAATGGATATCTGATCAATCTGATGATCCATTTGTATTACTGGATTCACCAGATTTTTTTTTATAAAAAAAATAGGTTAATAAAATAAAAAAGAAACACACCCTCTACCCCTTTTACTTCATTTACTTTCAGAAGCTAAGCTGAAGAGTTTATTCCTACAAAAATTAATAAAAAAGAATGTTAATAAATATACTTATATAATAAAATAAAAAAAATATCACACTATTTTCCTTTTTACCCTATTTACTTTCAGGAGCTGAGCCGAAGAGTTTGTTTCTACAAAAATTAATAAAAAAGAACGTTAATAAATGTTCTTGTATAATAAAATAAAAAAATGTTACTCTACCCTTCTTTTTATCCCATTTACCTTCAGGAGTCAAGCTGAAGAGTTCATTTCTACAAAAAAGAACGTTAATAAATGTTCTTGTATATTAAAATAAAAAAATACCTTCAGAGATGTTCCAAAAATTCTATCACTACAAAAAAAATAAAATAAAAAAAAATACCAAATTTAACCAGATTATCTGATCAATTCAGTCAATCTGGTCATTTGTATAACATCCAATTAATCTGGTGTTATTTAACGAATCTATCTGAATTATCTGAAATTTATTTATTCCTTAATCTGGATTATCCAATTCGTTCAAAAATGGATAATAGATTGAATAGATTTTACTGAAACATACCTCTAATCTAAGAAGACTTGGCAATGTAGCTTTACTCTGAGGACCTATATGATATAAGTGCAACAAATTGGGTATTTCTGCCTCCAATGTGGAGAAAAAAGGCTTATTTATAATGTATTAAAACCTGTAAATTCTACAAATTATATGCTTATTTACTAATAAACTGCACAATCAATTTGTCTTCAAAAAAAAAATTTATATACTTCTTTTCTATATTTTATATTAATTTCAGAAATTTCTTTAAAAAATGATAAAAAGCTGATGGATTCCTTTTGCTTATTTAATATATTGAAATAGAATTTGTAATAAGTATTGTTAACTGAACATTTTCCTATCTTATTGGTATAAGTAATATCAAATAAATTTTTTGCATAAGTATAAGCTTTTTTCCATAAATAGGATATGATTATTTCATTTTTTTTAGACCATCATGAAGATCTTTGATATATTTTTTAACCCATTTTCAATGCATAATCTATAGTAAAATACCAGTTATTTCCAAAATTTTTAGTAAATTATCATTTTTTAAAAATTTTCTATCTGATATTATAATACCATTATTGTCATTGAAAAAATATCAAATTACATAATTTTACTTTAGTGCATGCATAATTTATATTTTATTGTAACAAAAAATTATTATCCCTAATCCAATCAGTCAAACTGATTTTTAAAAAATTAATGATTGATTTTGTTTATAACAATCTGATCTGATTTAGAATTAAACAGGGCTAGTATTCAGTTAGCATTAATAAATTAATCATATGACAAATAATATGTGACAAATAGGATTTCACAATTTAATGTTATCCTAGACCTTCCCTTTTCTTAAATATAATTGGCCGATAGTGTGGCACAGCTGATTACAGATTTTTGTGCAATATTTATCTTAGAAATTTTTTGATAACGCGAAGCGAAAGCATGATAACAAGAAAAAACACACTGAAAGAGTAAAAAAATAAAATAGTATTTTAAATCGAAAAATTTTAAAATTTTATTTATTTTGTATTTTAATGGTTTATAAATTACAAATATATTTGCATCAATGTCAAATTTTGTAAAATTAAATAAAATATTTATTGAAAATAAAAAATACTATCAAAGCAATCAAAAATTATTAAATGTAAACAAAATATTTTCTAAAAAAAAAAGAAAGAAAAGAAAAACAAAAAGAATAAAATTAATCAAAACTTACTAAAAAAGTTTTCAAACCTCTAAGCTGAAATGTTAAAAGAAAAACTTATAAAGAAAAGAAATAAAAACCATTAAGAAGTACAAAGTGTTTCTAAAAAAAACCAGTAAAGAAAAAAACGTGTTTGTAAAAATAAAATGGTTATTTTAAAAAAAAAATAAAAGAAATAATAAAAGAAAAAGAGACTGATGAGGCTGATTGGGGGGGGGGTAAGAGCGTTGGTGCAGGTTAAAATTCCCCGGTGACAAATTATTTGAGGTCACGTGGGGTAGAAAATTTGGTGATAATACTGGGGAAGATCATTCCAATCTAATCAGTATGATAAAATAAAGATAAGATATGCAGAGTGACGTAATAGACTTTAGATCTATTTACCTGATTTGAATTAAAATTTTTCACTTATCTATCCGTCTTTTTTTCCCTTGGGAAACAACAAAATGATCACTCGTCAATTATCAAGGTTTTTAAAAGTATGTTTATTAATATAATTTTAAATTAATAACTTTCATATGTATTAACTAACTAATTAATAATTAAAGAATTCGTATTCAACGAAAAAGCTTCCTGTTCGTAATTATGCACAAATTCTCGCGGGAGATATTTCAAATAAAAAAATAAAAATATCTAATTTTGAAAAAGATAAATATATTAATTACCAAAGGATTCAAGATAATTTAGCTACAGTGAAAAAAAGGTAATTGTTTTTTTTTTTTTCATTAACAAATTTCACGATTAACAATATTCTTTTCACTCTTTTAAATTTACTCTTAGACTCGGTCGACCATTGACACTATCTGAAAAAATTTTATATGGCCATTTGGATAATCCTCATGGACAAGATATAGAACGTGGGGTATCATATCTCAAATTACGTCCCGACCGCGTTGCTTGTCAAGATGCTACCGCACAAATGGCTCTTCTTCAATTCATGTCTGCTGGTATGCCAGAGGTTGCAGTACCTACGACCGTACACTGTGATCACTTGATTGAAGCTCAAGTCGGTGGAGAAAAAGATTTGGCCCGTGCGATAGAAATTAATAAAGAAGTATATGATTTTTTATCATCAGCTTCTGCTAAATATAATATTGGCTTTTGGCGTCCCGGTTCTGGTATTATTCATCAAATTATATTGGAGAATTACGCCTTCCCAGGTGGTCTCATGATTGGTACTGATTCGCATACACCAAATGCCGGTGGTTTGGGTATGGTTGCCATTGGTGTTGGTGGTGCTGATGCCGTCGATGTTATGGCTGATATTCCATGGGAATTAAAATGTCCGAATGTGATTGGTGTTAAATTAACTGGTGCAATAAGTGGTTGGACTGCCCCTAAAGGTATGTAATATAAGAATTTTTTCCATATCTATTCTAAGGAAAAACAAAAAAAAGAAATAAAGATTAAATTATTAACGGAATTTTTTTTCTTCTTTAGATGTTATTCTTAAAGTAGCCGGTATTTTGACAGTTAAAGGTGGTACTGGTGCCATTGTTGAATATTTCGGACCTGGTGTTGAATCTTTATCTTGCACTGGTATGGCTACAATCTGCAACATGGGTGCTGAAATTGGTGCCACCACATCACTTTTTCCCTTTAATAAACGTATGAGCGATTATCTCCATGCCACAAATCGCGGGGAGATTGCATCTTTCTCTGAATCCTTTGCTCATAACTTACGTGCTGATGAAGGTGCACACTATGATCAAGTTATTGAAATCAATTTGTCAGAATTAGAACCACATATTAATGGTCCATTTACACCTGATCTTGCCACTCCTATAAGTAAATTTAAAGATGAGGTAGTAAAGAATAACTGGCCAGCAGAATTGAAAGTTGGTTTAATTGGTTCATGTACAAACTCATCATACGAAGATATGTCTCGGGCTGCCTCATTAGCCAAGCAAGCCCTTGATCATGGATTAAAAGCAAAGTCTATGTTCACAATTACACCTGGATCTGAACAAATTCGGGCCACCATTGCACGTGATGGTCAGGAACAAATATTAAAGGAAGTTGGCGGTATTGTTCTTGCTAATGCTTGTGGTCCTTGTATCGGACAATGGGACCGTCATGATGTTAAAAAGGGCGAAAAGAATTCTATCATTACATCATATAATCGAAATTTTACAGGACGTAATGATGCTAATCCTGCCACTCATGCATTTGTAGCATCTCCAGATATCGTAACTGCATTTGTTTTTTCAGGTGATCTCCGATTCAATCCGGTAACTGATACACTCATAGATGCCAATGGAAAGCCTTTCAAATTTGCAGGCCCAACTGGTGATGACTTACCACATAAAGGTTATGATCCTGGTCAAGATACTTATCAAGAACCTCCAAAGGATCGTACGACCGTTCAAGTTCGAGTGGATCCAAAGAGTAATCGTCTTCAATTATTACAACCATTTTCTAAATGGAACGGAAAGGATTTTGAAAAATTGCCAATTTTAATTAAAGTCAAGGGCAAATGTACCACTGATCATATTTCTATGGCCGGTCCTTGGTTGAAATACAGAGGACATTTAGACAACATTTCAAACAACATGTTGATCGGTGCTATTAACTCTGAGAATAATACTGCTAATAAAGTCAAAAATATTTTCACTGGGGAATATGATGCCGTTCCTAACGTTGCTCGTGACTATAAATCCAAAGGTAATATTTTTCAACAATATTGTATTAATTTATATGTGTATTAAATGATTTTGATTTTTTTTTCAACAGATGTTTCCTGGGTTGTAATTGGAGATGAAAATTATGGCGAAGGTTCATCACGTGAACATGCTGCTCTTGAAGTACGACATTTGGGAGGTATAGCAGTAATTGTAAAATCTTTTGCTCGTATTCATGAAACCAACCTCAAGAAACAAGGGCTTTTACCACTTACATTTGCCAACCCATCTGATTATGATAAAATTGATCCATATGATAATGTATCTATTATTGGTCTTACTACTTTTGCTCCCGGTAAACCTTTAACACTCAGACTTCATAAGAAATCTGGAGAAACGGTAGATATTCCTGTTAATCATACATTTAATGAAAATCAAATTGAATGGTTCAAGGCAGGATCAGCTTTGAATCGCATGGCAGAACAACACACACATTAAAAGTAAAAATATATTATTCTGGGAGAGAAATAGCAGCGATTTTGTACAATATAAAAAAAGATAATATATTTATATAGTTCGGTAATAAAAAAAATAGTTTCGTTATTTTCATTATTATTATATATTAATTTTTGTTATTCTATTAAAAATAAACCAGTTAATTAATTGGTAAAATTTTCAAATCAATAAATAACTAAATACCAAAATCTGTAGAGATATTTAATATTGGTAACCATTAAAAACTAACGAATGCTAGGTAAATTAAAAAATATTTATAAGAAAAAATTGAGTTATCAATAATATTTCATACAAAAAACAAAAGATGATGTGCAAACTTAATTATACTATTCACCACTTCCATTATCAATACCCGATGGTGGAGGAGGTTGTGTTGAGCCTCCTCCATTACCACCACCACTAGCTTGTCTTTTTGCTTTTTTGGCCCATCTAAGTCCACATGCATTGCATAACCTTTAAAATGACATTAATATTGCAATATGCAGACGATGTCACATTATTTTGCAATTAATAATGTTTTTATAAAATTAAAAGTTAAAATTTAAAAAAGAAAGCATTAAATAAAATAAGTATTATCACATACGTCTTTGGTCCTAGTGGACCTTTTCTCCATTCTGGCGATTCTACAGTACCACAATCCGTACAGACATATTCTTCTTCCTCGACCTTAGGTTTTTTCTAAAAAAAAAAAAATGATAAGTGAAGTATTCGTTAAGATTGTAAAAAAAGATCCTCACTTGTTAGATAACAAACCTTCTTTCGTGGCCTTGATGAAGAAGTCGTGGCAGTCGTTGAAGGCTGTGGAGCAGGTTCGTGTTGGGCGGAGATTTGCGTAGATAAAAGGTTATCGTCTCTTGAAGACGGTGTTGCTAGAGATGATGCCATATCTACATCCATTAAACGTACGTTCAGTAAAGTTGGGTTATTAGAGCCAGTGGAAATTCCTCTGGCACGCTCACCCTCCTGGTATTTTAAACCGGTCAATAATTCTAACGGATTACTTGTGTCATGAAGTAAATCTTCCACAGAACGGCCTTCAGAGATAACTGCTCCAGAAGCTGATCCCCCGGTGGTAAGAGTAGTAGTGTTAGTCATATTGACACTGCCGCTGCCGCTAGCCTCAGTTGAAGTTTCTGATGGTCCAATTAATTCACGAAGTTGACGACGCAAATTTTCATTTTCCACTTTTAATTCTAAGAATGAATCTAACATTGCCGTTGTTTTTGATGGGTAAGTTCTACCCATACTGAAAAAGCATTTACAGTTACCAGTAGAATTATTTTCAAAGTAAGGATGTCCGTTAACCTCAAGAATTATATATTTATCATCTTTCTTGCGAAATCGATAATAAAGAGTGAAACTCGTTTTATTTTGGTTTGCCAAACCAAATTCTCTAAGAAACATATCAACATCATCAACATGAATAAAGTCTGTTATGGTGCGATTTACTAATTCTTCTGGAGTATAACCGACCAGTTCGGTCGAAGAAGGTGAACAATACATAAGTTTTCCCGTCGGTGAAATAACATGCAAAAAATCTTTCAACTCTTCGATTATCCGTTGTGACCAATTCTTTCTCTTAGTAAACTCTGTCGTATTTGTTGTAGTAGGTGCACCACTACTACCGCTAGAGGTAGCAACAGCGTTAGATCCTGAAGGAACAACAGAGGTTGAAGAACTCGCGATAGCATTTCCACTACCTCCAGTTACATTCATTGAAGATCCAAGGTTGACGGCCGCGGCAGCAGCAGGATACCCTTCGCCCAAGATTTTCCGATCCATCAAAAATCGTTGGTATTCTGGTTTATTTGGATTAAAATTATCCATCGAGTCATTTGGTTATATCAGCACCAAAACGAAAGACAAAAATAGTATATTTATAGCCGATTTGAATAGCAAGACCCAGAAAAGTTAATGAGGGTAAATTTATAGGACGATGTTCTATTGCCAGAAAAGCGGAATAGATTATGATTGGTCCGATCGATTTGAGTTTGTTCCATAAAAAAAATTCATTATAAGATTGACGTGACAAAATTTTACCATATAATATCACACTTAACATAAAAGGATAAACAATTTCGAACTTTATTTTTAAAAACAATTGCACTTTCTGAAATTAGAAAATTAGACCTTCGATAATCTTTTTGTTTGATACGTGTCATTTCGTTAATCATTAAATTTAATGAATTCTATATCTAAAACCTCCAACTGAAGCACAAATTCTTCTGGTGCATCTGTTCATTGCCGAAATGGGATTTGTGTAATTGATCGGCCATCCAACAATCCGGATCCAAATTCCAATTTACTATATTAAAAAATATCAGAAAATACCGATTATATCATATACTGTACTACTGTATGAATTCAGCAAATGGGAAAATTTTCATATGTAAAGTTGTTCATTTTAAATATATTTTATTTTAGGGTTTAAAATTTATTTGCAACGCATCCCTAAATCACGTGATTTTAATCGAATTTAATTGGCCAAATATATTACTACAAATTTTTATCCTATAATTTACAAATAATTTTATTGGCCAATTTTTTATTTATTTTATTTATCTTTAATAACAAATTATACAAGCTTTTATTATATATAAAATAAAGGATAGAGATGAAAACAGGAATAAAAATAAAAGTTCATAATAATAAAAGTAAAGAGAACTAGAATTAAAGCACTATTACAGAATTAAACAATATCACAAAATTAAATACCATCACTACCATTATAGCAGCAAATTAAGCACCATCATAAGATTAAAGCAATATCTACAAAAAAAATAAATTAAAAACACTCCCCATCCATAATTACCTTTCAAGATAAGATTTTTAAGTTTCCTACAAAATTAAAGGAAAAAAGAAACATTAGTGGGTTATACTTATGTTTTTTAAACCTATTTTGAAAACTCCCAACTCACCCAAATCCCCAAGGCCATGCCCTAGAGGTATGCTATATCCAGTTATCCATCCAAAAAATGATCAGATTCAGATTGATCCATTTGTACTACTGGATTGACCGAATGGTTCAACAGATATCTGATCAATCTGATTATTTGTCACCTAAAAAAAAATGCAAAAGGAACATTAATGACATTCCAAAGACAGAAAAAAAAACAAACACCGCCTCCCAACTTACCTTTATGATCCAAGTTAAAGTCCAGGTCCAGAAAGGCTTCTTCTAAAGAAAAAATGCAAAAAGGAATGTTAATGATGTTCCAAAGACAAAGAAAAAGAAAAACCTGAAAAACACAACCTCCCAACTTAACTTCCATAATTCAAATTGAAATCCAAGTTCAGAAAGGCATTTCCTAAAGAAAAAATACAAAAAGGAACGTTAATAATAACATTCCAAAGACAAAAAAAAAATTCCAAAAATTCCCAAAATCTCCATTTTCAACTTATCTAAGCTGAAATCCAGGTCCAGAAAGGCTTCTCCTAAGAAAAAAAAGTAAAAGGAATGTTAATGACATTCCAAAGACAGAAAAAAAACAAACATCACCTTCCAACTTACCTTTCATAGTTCAAGCTGAAGTTCAGATCCAGAAAGGCTTCTCTAAAGAAAAAATGCAAGAAGAAATGTCAATGATGTTTCAAAAATAAAGAAAATGAACCCCTAAAAAACACAACCTTCTAACTTACTTTTATGATCCAAATCAAAGTCCAAGTCCAGGAAGGTGTTTCCCTAAAGAAAAAATACAAAAAGGAACGTTAATAATGTTCTAAAGATAAAAAAAAAATCCAAAAAAACCCAAATCTCTATTCCCAACTTACCTAAGCCAAATCCAGGTTCAGGAAGGCATTCCCTAAAGAAAGAAATAAAAGAAACGTTAGTGACATTCTAAAGATGAAAAAAAAACAAATCCCCTCATCCTAACTTACCTTCAAGCTGAAATTCAGTTCTAGGAAAATGTTCTCTAGAAACAAAGCAAAAGGAACGTTAGTAACAAAAAAAACAAAAAAATAAACTAAACAATCTTCACTCCTAACTTACCTTTCATAGTTTAAGCTGAAATCCAATCCAGAAAGGTGCTTCCTAAAGAAAAAAAGTAAAAGGAGCGTTAATAACATTCTAAAGACAAAAAAAAACTAAAAAAAAATGAAAATCTCCTCCTAATTTACCTTCAAGCTGAAATCCAGTTCCAGGAAGATGTCTCCTATAGAAATGAAACAAAAGGAACATTAGTGACATTTTCTCAAGGTTGTTCCTTACAAAATTAAAAAAAAAGAAACATTAGTGTGTTATACTAATATTTTTTTAAACCATTTTGAAAATCCAAACTCATCCAAAGTCTCCAAGGCTATTTCTTACAAATTAAAAAAAAAGAAACATTAGTGTATTATACTAACATTCTTAATTTCAAAAAAAAATCAACTCACCGATTGAAGTTTCTAAGGCCATTCCTATAAAATAAAAATCAGTTCGCTGTTCCTAGAAAAAAGAAAAAATACAAAATAGAAACAATGCGTTTAAAAAAAACTAATCAAATTTTATTTAATCACGTGATATAAGGGGGAATGTATTGCAACGCCCCCATATAAAATTATTATTTCCTTTATTTTAATACTATTTTAGATGTAAAAAAAATTTTATTTATATCTTCTGATAATTAAATCAAATTACCAATTTAAACTCAAATATTTTAATTTATTAAATTTATTTCTGGGTCTCTAATACTTTATCTGTTATTTAAAAATAATAATAATTCAGGTTGATATTAGTATTAGTTCAAATTATCTAAGTTATATAATTAATTTTATTTCAAATTGGAAATTGGGCAACTCTTCCTGCTGATCCCTACGCCCATTTCTCTGAAGAAGTTTTGGAAAGAAAAGTAGTGCTTTTTGGCCGTTTTGCTCTAAGAAAGTGGTCTTTTAGTCATAGGAAAAGTTGCTTTATGATGTTGGACTTAATTAGAAAGGTTTAGAAAGTTTGTTATTTAGTATCCGGCACACCAAGTTTCTTCGCAAGTCAGGTCAATATAATTTTCAGTCACCTACGTCTTTCTCTAAAGTTGATATCCAAGCGGCCGTTTGGTATTCTAAGGTACGCTCTATGTGCGCAAGACAGATGGGTTGGACTTGTGGCTGCTCCTGGTAGACCCTGGAGCAGGCCTAGCACAAAGTTTCTTTGAAAGTGAAGTAATTTTTCACTGAGTTGTCATATGGGCTTAGTTCAGTAGGAACAGGCTTTTCTGGAGTATAAGTTTGATGAATATTTCCCTTTATTATTATTTTATATTTCATTTTGTTGGTGAAAAGGTGGAAGGACATCAAGATTTTTAAGCTCGTAAAGACAAATACTGAACTGGCGTTAGAACATAAACTTATACCACTATACTAAGTCTGCAATACCTTGGCTGCAGATTTGAAAGAACTACTGCAGAGAGATGTCCTCTGACAGGAGATGGAGGGTACTGAAAATTTTGATTGACAGCTAATCATCTGTTGATGATTGGTTCTCTTGTTGTATTACATTCCTTAGTTTTGTTTCACAAATGGTGATCCCTATTTTTGCTCCTTAAGGTGACGTCATTGTAGTTGAATAGAAAATTTAATAAAAAGAATAAAATGGTGCAGAAGACGTTGAGTACAGGATCAGGTGCGTTAATTGGGTAGAATCGGGATGGGTGTACTGGAAGTTAGATGTTTGTTTTTTCTGCAATAGGTATATCAAGGATCAAGATTCTTCGATAGGATTGGATGTTAAACGAGTACCTCTGCTTAAGCAAGTGCTGAAATATTTTGGATAAGAAGTCATTTCAATTCACTGAAATGTAGAACATCTGAGCCGTAAGAAATTAGCTTATTCTGGAATTAATACCTACTGGGGCAGACGTTAGAGTAGACTTTAGTGTCTATGGGGTTGGAAAGGTACTGAGTGATGGCCTTTGGACGAAACAGTATAAGTAGTCATCTCGATTTATCTAGAGTATCCATTAGGGTGACTTGGAACTGATCTTGGTAGGGTAGTAGTAGAGATAGTAGTAGGTTTAGTTTTTCTTTTTATATCTTTAGTTATAGTATTATATTATATTATTCCTTTCTTTCTTGAGGTTGGTACTAGTAGCCGGCTTTTATAACTTCTCTTACAAAAGATTAGGATCCTTTTATAACAAATTATACTAGTTCAAAGACCCAAGAAGCTTGTGAAGAGATTTGGGAGAACTGATTGAAAGGTTTATTTCATTTGGTACTAGCACTGGGGTGTGAGAGAGAATCAGAGCATACTAATATCTAAGGAGGTCTTGCTTTCAGTCCTCACTCTAAGGACTCATGCTATGTAAGTATAACGCATTAGGATTTTCCTTTTGGATGGAGGTCTTATATCTGTTCTTGTTAATTTTGTTTGTTATTGTATACCAGGCATTGCCTACTGATTTACGGAATATAGTTCTTGATAACAACGCATCTTTAAAAAAAAAAAAATTTTATTTCAAATTTAGGTTAATCATATAAAAATTAAATAATTTCAAATATTTATAACTAAGATTCCTCAAACTCAAATCAAATCAAATATGAAGCTAATTTGAATTTATCAAATCAAATCAGATTTGAATCAAATTCAAATCAAATATCAAATATTTGTCAAATTATTCAATCAAATTAAAGAATTTTTGAATCAAATCAAATCAAATTCAGATCAAATTCAAATCAAATGTTAAATTAAATTGCATATCCCTATTTATAACATTATTTGTAAACATTTTTTTGATATTTTAACTATAGTAAAACCTTCATAAGTATACTTTATACATTATATAAATTCTCTTTAAGTACATGGTAGGCTTGATTTTAACTTATATATTTTTTTTTTATAGACAAGTTAAATGCATTTATTGTATCAAATGTCAAATGATGGATACATTCTATAAATTATGCATACATCCTCTATATAGAAAAATGTAACTTGTCACGCAATATTCTAACTTATATTAGCTTTATATATTTTATTCTTTATAAATATATACTCTCTTTAAGTACATATTTTGCTATTTTTTTTTTATTATAATCCCAAGAGGAGTATACTTAGAAAAGTATCATTATAATAATTTAATAAAATATACTTTACAGTAAAGAATAAAATTAGCAGTTTATTTTTCTAAATTTCATTTTTTTAAAAAGTTAAAAAATTTTAAATATCATATTAAATTTTTTTGTAATTTTTTTTTGAATTACAATCTATTAGTTAAGTTATATAACTTATCACAAATTTTAAAAATACTATTTTATCTTTCTTTTTTCTTAAATATAATATTTTGTATTTTTGTACTTTAAAAAAATATTAAATTTTTATATTTTTAAAATATAAATTAAAGCTTTTAATAGATTAGATCAAATCAGGTATTTTATATAATCTAACTTAAAATTAAATTGTAAATTAAATGTATTAAAAAAATAAAAACAGTTTTTGTAAATATTTTAAAATTTAATAATTATCTATAGTTTATTATAATTTTATAAAGAATATTTATTCTAAAATTTTTTTGTTTCAAATATTTATTCATAATCTTAAATTACAATTTTATTAATTATTTATTTAAATAATAAATACAGTGACTTCCAAAATAAACATACCAAACTTTTTTAAATTTATTAATTGCTCATACTAATTCAATTTAAATCCAATTAAAGTGAAATTAAAAATGTAAATAAAATAAGATATGAACTACCAAATACATAAATTTTGATNTAAATTNATTAATTAGTTATTTAATTACATAGCATTTAATTCAAAAATCTTGGTGCTTTTTTTTATCACTTTTAATATTTTTAAAAAAATTAAAATATTTATAAATATTAATATTATAATTTTATGATAAATAAGTATTAAATTAAGTATTAAATAGCTTAAATTATCAATTTAAACTAAAAAATATCAAGTAATTTTAATAAATTTTTATTTAATTTATTCAAATAATGTACTAATAATTACTATATTACTTATAAATTAAGTATTAATATACTAGTAAATAAGTTGCTCAAATAGGTTGCTACAATAAAATAAGTACTAAATTCAGATTCTCCTTGTCAAGAGGATTAATCTAAGCTAAATTTTGTCAAAATTGGATTGTAGATGCGTAGAAATTAATTGTTTAAAATAAGCAATGATCAACATTTTATATACGAAAATGATAATACTTAATTTATAAGTAATATAGTAATTATTAGTACATTATTTGAATAAATTGAATAAAAATTTATTAAAATTACTTGATGTTTTTTAGTTTATTGCAGTTTTTGAATTAGTGTGATCAGCGATTAATTTTCTATAAATAAAAAATCGATTTCAAGACTACAAAAATAAAATCACGTTTTACTATAAAAAATATAAATATTATTTGATCTATGTAATGCTAAGCCACTATTGCACAACATTATTGAATTTTTTTTTTATTGTTCGCCTTTGCTTTTGCTACAGCTTATAAACCAATTCCAATACCGATTCCAATTCCTAAACGATTCCTAAATGATTCCTAAAGTTCATACCGATTTTTACTATAGTAACAGATAATATTTTTTTATTTATTTTACTAGTTGTTTCCCTTTTTTTCGTTTCTAACTATTTTTTTTTATTTAGATCTTTGGTTCTTAGGCAGAAGGCTTGGAAAAGTAGCGCTTCTTTATTAGTTCTTCTTTGTATTAGCCTCTTATTCGTTAAAGGAAGATTTTATTTTTTTCAAAATAAAAATTATGAAACGGTATTCTTTTTTGTATTTTGGACTTTTGGTAGTATAAATAAATAGTATTTTTTTAATGTTTTCAGTTGTTTTTGGTATTTTCAGTGTATTAATTTTAATTGATCAACAAATTACCTGATCACACCAATTCGAAAACTGCAATAAATTAATTATTTAAGCTATTTAATACTTAATTTAATACTTATTTATCATAAAATTATAATATTAATATTTATAAATATTTTAATTTTTTTAAAAATATTAAAAGTAATAAAAAAAAGCGCCAAGATTTTTGAATTAAATGCTATGTAATTAAATAACTAATTAATCAATTTATATCAAAATTTATGTATTTGGTAGTTCATATCTTATTTTATTTATATTTTTAATTTTACTTTAATTGGATTTAAATTGAATTAGTATGAGCAATTGATAAATTTAAAAAAGTTTGGTGCGTTTGTTTTGGAAGCCACTGTATATATGGTAACAAAATTTATAAATTTAAATATTAAATATTTATTTAATTTTACAATGAATAAGTCTACTTATAATGCTTTCAACTTTATTGAACAATTATATTATTAGTAAAATGAAATATACAAAAATAAACTAAAAAACGCGTAAAACTAATCATATTTTTTTGCNTCATCACGCAATATTTGCCTATGCCCAATAATTATTACACCCATTGAAATATATTNAGAATCTGACAATCTGCTAAGTNGACTAACAAGAATTTCTTGTTCTTTAAAAACAGATAAATAACAAGTAAATTTACCATCACCAAATTCTTGATCTAGATTTTTTAAAAAATCTTTCATATTTAGTACAGGTTTTTTTGTTAAACTACAATCTGATCTCTGTGAAGGAATTGATAAATTTTGATCTAATATTTGCGAAATTGAAGATCTTCTTGAATTATAATCAGAATAATAATATGAAAATNGAAATGATGCTGATTGTGATGCTGAATAACATATTGGTTGGGAATGATAAGAATGATAAGGATATTGAGAATATGTTNTCATTTGAGNATGATTAGTAAAATNATNAGNAACATTAAGAGAATTTCTCTTGGTTACTTTTACTGAATGCATCATGCTAAACATAGCGTGATTAGGAGGAATATCTAAATCTGCATTTTTATTTACCTATAATAAAAGAATAATAAATTTTACAATATCATAACTTGCAATATAATTATAAGATACATA
>QKYT01000782.1:22051-50287 GCA_003550305.1 Glomus cerebriforme
AAACTCCAATTTGGTAGTTTCTTGGTGAAATGGACATCTTTATATACTTTTATACGTGACGTGATAATTTTTATAAAATTTTTATAGTTTGGAGTATTAAATTTTAT
This sequence comes from Glomus cerebriforme, assembly GCA_003550305.1. Classification (NCBI taxonomy): domain Eukaryota; kingdom Fungi; phylum Glomeromycota; class Glomeromycetes; order Glomerales; family Glomeraceae; genus Glomus; species Glomus cerebriforme. The sequence continues at coordinate 22,159 of QKYT01000782.1, forward strand.
TGGTCAGATCTTGATATTACACAAAATTAAAATTTGAATTTTTTTTTTGTTGATTGTTTCACAAATTTTAAGATTGCACCTTTAATATATTATAAAAAAAAAAATAATTTATCATCATAGTGATGCATTGTCACTTCTGTCATATGATCTATTATATCATATCACATGACTTATACTATAATAATTTATCATCTCTTATGTCACACCTATAGATGCTGTCCAAATTATTTTGGGATGTCATAAATATAATTTGAGATGTATAAATTCATTTAGTAATTTATTAAATAAAGTGCCAAAAATAATTTGGGATTTTACTATATGCTCAAATTGATTTTGGGATTTGGGTGGAGAAAAGTGAGTATTTTGGTTAAAGTACAAATGATTATTCCTTATCATGAAAAAGGTTTATAAAAATGACCACTCTATAAAAAAGTAAGTAATATCATAGATATCTTAATTGTAGTAAATGGTAGACCATTTAGTACTAATCGATGCATTATATAATTGCTTGAGAAAAGTATGTAGTGAGATATTTATAAGTGTGGTATTGCTATATTTCCTAAATATTTCTTAACTTTAATAAAATTTACATCTAACTTTTCTTACATATAAAGTCATTATTCACTATTACTAATTCTAGTATTTTTATTACGCAAAATGTCTTGAGTTAATTTATGATATATTATTTTTTATATATTTATTTATTATTTATATATTATAATAATAATTTTACTATTTCTTTTTTTTTTTCTTTTTATTTTTTTTTTCTCTTTATTTTTTTACAAATATTTTTTTTTAAAAAAAAAACATTAAATAAAAAATAATTATTTAAAGAAGTTTACTATTTATCATTAGTGGTGATCATCACCAGTGATTTTAAATTTGGTAATTCTGGCCAAAATTTAAGTAATACAAATGATTTTCTTTTTTGAAATCTTATGTAATACAAATTTCAATTTTGAAATTGCTTTTTTTGAATGGTATAATGTTACCTAAGTGTCCATAAAAGTGACACAGTATAATGAATTATTACATATATAAAGTCATATGATTACCGATAATAATCACCACTGGTGATACATAGTAATTTTCTATATATTTCTATAATTTTATTACTATATTTTAATTTTAGAAAACTCTTAAAAAAAAAAGAAAATTTTTAAATTTTTATTTTTGACTTTATTTATAATTATACAAATATGCAAATTTATTTTTTAAATACCACTTTTTGTAATTTTTTATATAATTAAAGACATATCTTTATATTTAATAAAACTTTTTCAGTTTCTATTTAATTTATTATAATTAATTAATATTTTTATATATTATCTGATAGGGATAAATTAGTTTTAAATTTCTTTATATATATTTTTATATTTGTATATGGAAGTATAGAGAAAATTCAGAGCATTATTTATCTAAAAAAATTTGATAATAAAGCCTTACTTTAAGAACTAATTTTTTATATGTAATGAGTGATAATTTTTCATGTATTGAAATGAAGTTGTATGCAACAGAATTAATAATTTATTGAGGTTATTCAATTTGGGTAAAATTTAAAATAGAATGAAATTTTATCCAAAATTCCATCTGCAGTAACATTTAGCAATATCTATTATTTTGTAAGTAAAATTATCTAAGTGATTATAGTCTATTTTTATTAATATTAATTTTATTTATTTATTTTTTTTTTTTTACAAAATATATATATTATAATTTTTAGAATAAACTGTCTTTTAAAGTTGTTTAGCAAATATAAAAGTATTCAGATATTGTTTTTATCAACCTATGTTAAATATTCATAAAGTTATAAATATTTTTTTGTAATGATATTTTTTATATTTATTTGTTAAAAACATAATTTTTAACCTTCTTTTTAAATTTTAATTATTTAAATAAAGCTATATATTTTTTTGTATAAATGTTATTAAAGTATAAAAATTATCTATAAACATGGTTTTTTACTAAAATATTATATCAAAAAATTTAAAGTATAAAATTTATATTTTAAAATTATTTTCTTATTTAGATAAAGAATAAAGTATGAAAGTAGTTTGTTTACTGCATTATGGACTTATTGTGTCACAAAATCATATAAAGTAAAAAATTTTGTGAAATAATTCAAGAAATAGGATAATTATCATAAATTCTTATACAGTCAGACCCTATATAATTACATCTTCGAGGTCTGACTGTACTTTTATATGATTACATAATATGAATATTAAAATTTTCTAAATTAAGAATAATAAACTGCTAGCAAATTCATGCTGTTAAATTTTGATCAACATGTATATTTTAAGTTAATTGACTGCACACCACAACGTAACAATTTTTTAAAATGTTCAAAGACTAAACTGGTTTATTTAAAAATTATGTAGCGATTATACAAAATCGTAAGAAACAAAGTTGTGAGGCGTTTTTTTTATAATGTTACTAACGTTAAATTAAAAAAAGTAAAACATACTAATAAATTGTATTAAACTCATTATCTTATTTTTATCCTCCCCGAATTAATGTGATTTATCCTTGCCTTTATTCTTCTTCGGAGTATCAGGTCCCGAACAGTCCAAATCATAAGTAGGGATTACTTCCCGCAACGCCTTTATGAGTTTTTGGTTCGACTCAAATTTAAAATTCGCCGGAAATTCGGTTCTACATTGAGGACATTTTCGACCCATACTCGATATACTTCGAGTAAGGCATTCTCGACAAACATTATGAGTACAACTTGTAGTGACAGGCTGTACAACTAATCCAAAACAAACAGGACACTTGAATTCTCGTTCGCTGATAATTTCGATCAATTCCGTGTAGTTTTCGAATTTTGATTCAAGAACGGCGGTCCAGGCTCGTTGATTATCTTTATCATTTTCAATAAGCTTTTTAAGAGTATCCGAAATTTTATATTCTTTAACTTTTTTAACTTTTTTGGATTTTACATCTTTATCACCACCCGAATCCAATGCGTGCTTATTTGATTTTTCATCATCTCCCATGTACATCTCTAATCCTAGCTCTTTAATTCGTTTCTTTCCTTCTTGAGTCCATGGAGGTGGTTCGGGGTCATCTCGGCGCATAAGAAATCTCCAAACTTTATATCCTGTCTTCCCTTTCTCCGGCCAATACTTCACTAATTTATAAATTCCATCATACCTGATTCCTTCTACAGGTGCGAATTTGGGATTATGCTTTGCTAATTTAGAGGATCGGCACACTCTCACAGGCATACTATTTTTCCAGTTTTTTGCTTTGGCCCCATGTTTAGCATCAACTACAGCATCACAAGTTCTAGCCAGAGCTTCATTCGTTTTAGTTAGCTCTTGATCAAACGATTGCCGTGCAACTCGTTTATTGCCAGTTTTAAGATCTCGACCACCAGAACCAGTATAATAAAATTCATCACCATTATCCGTGTCTTCGGGATATCCACCGCTAAGTATAATAGAAACGGAGCCAATACTAGCCTTTCCAGCTATGCCAGCAACGGGTGGACGATGGACTCCTGATTCAGAGCAAAATATTCTGTATCTCCATGATGAGCCAACTGGAACACCTGGAATCGGTCCAAAGTAATTGGAATCCACTATTTCACATTTTTTGGAGAGACCGACACAAGCCATACCTCCTCCCCATTTCTTGGTTTGGGTAGCTGAAGGCATCTTTGATTTTCTTGAATTTTCGAGATCCAAACTTTGTCCTGCTAATACGACGCCTTCATTTTTATGTTTACAATCCTGGCAATACCACTCTTCACTCGGAAGCTTTTTGAGTGGAGGAGATAAACAATAGAAATGGAAATAATACTGACACTCATCACATACGATTGTATGTTCGTCGTCATCTTTCCCTCCGCAAACATTACACCCGCATTGTTTACATTTATTACCTTTATTCTTACACTGAGTACAGAAATATTCCTCTTCCTGTTCAAAATTATTCGGATCGTCCATTATACTGGCCTTAAATGTTGTTGAATTCACATCTTCACTTTCAACTGGTTGGATACAATCTTCAGCACTTACGGAAACGTTGACGGATAAAACTGCCGATTCGGTATCGTTTGAGGTTTCTATGATTTGTTTCCTAATAAGGAGGACTACACTGTTATGTTTGATGTTATAATGGAAAAGCGTGTGCCCGTTTTCCAGCTGAATATTTGAATAAATATTTATATAAATTAGGTTAAACCCAGAAAAGAAATTGAGAGTTATAAGCTAGTCAAGTAACTTATGAATATGTGAATATACTAAAAACGCGTAAAATAATTATTTTCTTTCAAAATAATATATTTTTGCTGCATACGGTAATATAATAACTTTTTTTATCTTTTAAGCTAACACCTATTACACGTTTATATTACCTGTTTACCGCCAAATAAAAGTCGTTGTCTTTCAGGTGGATATTCACGTCGACCAAACTCTTCGGCAATTAGGACGCGAAGTTCTTCAATATTGTCAGTCGGAGAGCACGAAATTTTAACTTTATTGCTTTTTTCGTTTGGAGCGCTGATAAAAATGTGCATATTTTCAGAGTTTTTTGAAATTTTACTGAGTATTATATGTGCAGCTTTTATTAACGAGGAAAGATAGTAGGAAAAAACGCGTAAAATCAAAAATCAAACAGCTTTTATTTAATTTAGGCTGAGAAAAATGCATAAACTGCATCACCTTTTTGGTGTTACTAGAATGAGATAAAAGTCCGTTCCCCATGGTAAATTACCTGACTGAAATCAAGTGATCATTCTGATCGCATGAATACACGACAGTATGATCAACATAAATCAATAAAGCCTTCAGCTAATCGTGTTAATCTTGTATGGATGGTATCATTTATGGAAGAATCTAAAATTTTAACATTTGGCTCTATCAATATTGTAAGTATAACACGTTGCAAACGTTCATAATTAGATTAAATTTCGTATATATTAATTTTATTGGTTCAATTTATTAGGATGAGTTTTTCGAAGTTCCTCATATAGTCTCAAGTGGAGAAACTATAACAAGCAGTAAATATACGCAAAGAGCTGGAGGGAAAGGTAATTAATTTGACAGACTTTGCTTCACTTGATTATTAATTAATTCCTTTTTAAACTAATTTAGGTGCAAATCAATCGGTTTCTTTAGCAAAGGTTTTAAATTTATTTAATTTTTAGATTTTTGATTTATTATGTATTGTACAATTAAGATTAGATGTGTTTTTTTAGGCAGGTGCATTGATATGGCATGCTGGAAAAATCGGACGCGATGGTGCATGGATTAAAGAATATATGAGCGAATTCGGAGTCAAGGTGGATCATATAATAATTTCGGAAGATCAAGTAAGACCGATTGTAACATAGCACATTTCTCATTTCGTTATTGGCCGCATATATTAAATGACAACATGTATTTTTTCAATACAAGCCGACTGGACGCGCTTTTATCCAAGTTTCTCAAAAAACGCGAGATAATTCTATTGTTCTTCTTCCAGGAACTAACCATATGATAAATTTGGATGAAGCACGTAAAGTTTTAAGCCAGGAATTTGATTTGGTTATTATGCAAAATGAAATTGGCCAGATTGGAGGCGAAATTTTAAAACTTTGCAAAGAAAAAGGTTTGACGTCTCATTTTACCGATTCTTTCTTTAGTATTCACATAAACAATATATTTGCTTATGTATTTTCTAGGACTTACGACTGTTTTCAATCCAGCACCAATTTCTGAAGATATTATCAATGTATTTTCATTCAATCTTGTAGACTATTTAATTGTCAATAAACTAGAAGCGGATCAGCTTTATAAGCAAATTAGTGAATCAGATAAAAAAGATATTTCTGTACAAGATCTACTTACGTCTATATCGAATGAGTTTAAACAGCTTATTGGAATCATCATAACTCTTGGAAGTGAAGGTCTATATGCATGGTATAAACCGGAACAAAAAATGTTCTATCTTCCTGCTTTTAAAACAGAAGTTTTGGATACGACAGGAGCCGGTGATACATTTATCGGATATTTTGTATCTGGTATAGTTCGGAATCTAAAACACGAGAGAAGGGTTGACTCTAATGTAATTTTACCAACATCAGAGACTTTTCTGAATGCATTGAAGGAAGCTACTGTTGCCGCGAGTTTGGCTGTTGGTCAACTTGGTGCAATGGAAAGTATTCCTTCTTTTATTGATGTACAAAAAAGCAAAATCATGTTTGATGATTGATATATTATTTTATTAGAACCTTTTTGTAAAAAATGAAATTTTCAATCATATTTTGAAAAGTTATATACATAAATAATTAATTACAAGAACGAGAAAATTTATGTAGTTTTATTATTAATTTTTTAATTTATGGGCACTGTGACTTTAAAAATTAACAAAAATTGATACTGTAGTTTAATTTCCTACATATTTATCACTCAATACTTCGGTTTTTTCGTAAATATAAAAAAAATGAAAATTTTTCATATTTTCATATTTGAATATCATATAATATTAGTCAAAATCAAAATCAAATATGATTGATAGTAAATAATTTGTTTTATAAATCATATTTTATTCTCTTATATTTATCAAAATGGAGCGCGATCAATATGAAAACCTCAACCAAATACATCAAATTCAACGAAATCTTTTTCATGAACTTGGTGATAATTTACAATTTAAGCTAGCTAATTTTTCACTCACACATAAGATATTATCTTCAATAGAAAGAATACCGCCACAAACACAATTTACTCCTTATATTTCTATATTACCACAAAAAAACGATAATTTAACGGAAAATGAGTCATTTAAAAGGGATACGATAATATATCTTGATCATAAAATGTCAAATTGTGATAAAGAGATAACTCGTGAAGAAAAGAAGAATGAAGCATTTGCGATTATAATTGAAACGAAGAGTAATAATGATATAAATAAATTTAAAGAAGAGATATTGTTGAATTGTGGTGATAATTATTTGGTCAATGAGGATTCAATAATTTATGAAAGAGATACTGATTGCGTACTTGGTTACGAGGAAAAAGAAAAAGATAGCGAAGAGGATGATGAAATATTCAAATTAAATAAATTAAATCACAATGTAGATAACAGGTATGTAACATTTTCTTTTTTTAAAAAGATTCTACGTACTAATTTATTTTTTTTCTTAGTCTAATAATATCAAGAAGAAAATGTTTTAACTGTTATTCACCATATCATTCATATGAGAATTGTCAATTACCTTTGGATAAAGAATTAATTAAAATAAACAAAGAAAAATTTAATAATGAACAAGATAATGGAAGGCAACAATTTAATAGTAGATATTATATTGAATATGAGAAAGATTTTATTTTTAATATTTTTTTACCAGGTGTTATAAGTGATGTATTAAAAGATGCTTTAGGAATATTGGAAAGTGGTGATGAACCTCCTTACTATAAAAGAATGAGAGTTTATGGTTATCCACCGGGATATTGGGGAGATAATGAGGGAGATGGTAATTAATAGCAAATTAAAGAAATGATTAAATTATTTTTTTGGTTTGTTTTAAGAAATGACGTTTTGTTTTTATTTTGTTTTAGATCCACTAAAACCTAAAAAAGATAGATTATCTAAATTGGAAGAGGGACAATGGAATTCAGCCACGTTAAAAATTTATGATAATAATGAAAGCTATAATTCATTAGAAAATTCTAGCATTAGTGACAACTCAACAGATAATGATTCCGAGAATGATGATTCAAAAGATTCTTCAGAACTAGGGGAGAATATCAGCATCAATACCAAAGAGGAAATAATAGGCCTTCATGCAGAATCTCAAAAAGAAACTTTTGAGAAAGGAATACAAGAAATTCAGGAATCTCAACAAGAAAAGAAAAAGAAAGTTCCATTAGTTTATTATCCTGGATTAAATTTAGACTTTACAAAATTCGAAAATAAGACCAATAATACTCTTAGTGAACCTAAATTAAATATTAATGAAATGAATCGTAATTATTATGGTAAAGAACAATTTACATTGTATCCGAAAAATACTGAAGATTATTATCAGTATTATTGGACTATGCCAGATTGGTATTATAATGGATATTCAGAGAATGTGAATATAGAGAATGGATGGTATAATTATAATTATGAACAACCACAACCACCTGGAACTACTCCGCCTGTGATTATGACGAGTAGTTTAGAAGTACAGCCACCGCCTCCAGGAACAATTACATCTAGTTTTGGTATGCAACCACCTCACGGAACATCTACACCTAGTTCTAAGGTGCAACCACCACCTCCTGGAATAACACCTTTAAAAATTGCAGATAAATCATCACTACCATGGCAAAAGAATTTAATCATACCAACAACCGATTCCTTATCTGAACAACAACAGCGGGCATCTCATGGCCACAAAATGAAGAATGATGAATTATCAAATGTTGATTTTTTTGAAGATGATAACGATATGGATCTTTCTGATTAAAGAAATAATTTATCTATTTATTAAGAATAAAAATTAAATCAATCCAGGTTTCCATTTTACAATTCCTTACTTACCAAGTTTAACAGGACTCTTTAATACAACCCAACACTTTCTAATGCTTTAATATTATCAATAGATTCAGCTATAACATTCATTGACCTAATAGTGCAGTTAATCAATAAAGCTTATGACTTATGAGTCAAATTATATTTCTTCGAATTTCTACTGAGTATTTATGTTAGTTGGACATTATAATTAATTATATTGGTACACCGTACACGTACTATAATTATTAACAATCGTTTTATTTTTATATGAAAATTACAAACATTATATTTTATCATTTCGATAAAATTATTTTAGACAAAAATACCTTTATTTATCTTTATAAGTTAAAATTCCTGAAATAACTTTATAAAATATAATTCAAATTAATAATTATAAATTATGATATTTTATAGTTAAATATAGGGTAAATCTAGATCTAGAGACATTTATACATCGCCGGGATTTCCTAATTCGGTAATCCCGGGCGAAATTAAGAAAATTTCCTTTTTTTGGGAGTATAGTGTAACACAAATTTCCTTGTTAGTGTAACGTTATCCAAGTATCCAAAAATAGGGTACGTCTAAAGCGGAGCAGAATCACGTGATTTTCGTAAAATTTTTGGCCGGAATTATGGCATTAAGAAATTATGCATGTGACAAATAACAGGTGATAAATAGGATTTCACCTATCGAAAAAATTTTGTCCCTAGAATACTAAGGAAAAATGGAAAAGGAAGATGTGACGCGGGGGTGACAGATATGCACTATGATCACGTGATTCTGCTCCGCTTTAGACGTCCCCCAAAAATAGAAATTCTGGCCAGAATTATCGGCCAAAATTAAATATGAAAAATGAAAATCAGAGAATATGATACAAATAATGATGTCACATCCCTGTAAGATATATATTATTTCAAAACTTTTCTATGATATATAATATTTTAATTAATTCGGAAGACTACTAGATAGAGCGTGTATCATTCAAAGATTTTTGTTGAGTAGTTATACTGTAGTTATTTTTTTATTACTCGCAAACCCTTAGTATCAAGTTTTCAATGTCTCGTGTTTCAGGAAAAGACAAAAGTGTGAGAGATTTTTGTGAATTTTCTATTACTTTGCTAATACACTTAATATACTGATGGTTTAACCTTCATAGAACCAGATATTGGTGACATCTACAGAGAATCCAAAAAAGCATGTGAAGAATATGAAGCTTGTTTAACTACTACAATATATGGTGATACGTATTTAGACCCAGAAAAATGTAAAGCCAGAGGTTTTGATCCAAAAAAGTAAGCGATTTATCAACTTGTTTCTTTAAATTTCTTTGTTGATGCATTTTCTTCTATAGAGCATGTGAGGAAGAAGATGAAAGGCTCAAATTGGGTATAGAATGGATAGAAAGAACAATAAAAGAAAAAGGATTTCACGCTCAATTTGAGAAATTTCTTGATAAAGTATAAGCTGGCTGTTAATTATAAAATGAAATAACAATCTCAATTAGAAACTAATACAATATCCTTTCATAGTCCATCAAAATATGCAAGTAAAGATCCGAAGTCTTTGGCTTATTTTGACTACTTGGATGATTTCCCAAAGAAAAGAAATAAGAGAAATAAAAATGTAAATAAAAATTCAGAACCTCTGGCTTGTTTTAACGACTTGGATGATCTCCCAAAGGAAGGAAATAAGAGGAATAAAAAGTTAACCAAAATGGTATTTATTTTACTCTACTTATGATGTGATTGATATTGATGTTAACTCTCTTTCTTAAAAATTCAGAAAATTCGTTCTTTAATGGTCAAAGCTTCTTATCTTGTGAGTCGTAAAGTCAAACATGACGATGAACTTGATATCAAGTTCGTCAAGGTCATTAGTGTAAAGATAAACGAGGATGGTGTTTTTTTAGAGGTGAAGGAAAAAGTGGGAACTGAATTGGAATATTACGAAATTATGTATTAGGAAGATATTGTTGTAGTATAATTTTTTTTTACTTTTCACCAGTGTAATTCTTTTTGACAAACCAAAATTAGCTAATTTTATTTTGTTTTGATGAATTATATTTGGGAACATGTGCATGATACCTTTGATTCTTTTATTTGAAAGTGAATGATAGTATGATATTTTAAGATGAGTTAAATTCAAGATATAAATTAGTTTTCACCCACATGAACTATTTTTATGAATTTTCCCAATCAAGTGCATTCCTTCTCAAAATAATCACTTGAAGGACATAAAATAGGATATAAGTTATCTCCATCTAACTTTATGCATTTCCATAGAATAGGAGCACCACATCTGTACCAATGCTGGCAAATGAATAGGGTGGGATAGAGAGATCCATCTATCACTAAGAAATATAAAATCTGTTCTAATAATTCCTATATAATAAAAATACTTGTATGCACCATAAATAGTGTATATTATAATGGTGCAGACTTAATGACGTGACGTAATATTAAGTTAAGTCACGTCATAGACGTATATTAGACGTAACTTAAAAACTAATTTTACGTATGACTAATGTAGTAACTTATGACGTAAATCATAACTGTGACGTAATGATGTAAATAAAATATATCATTTTTTAAAACCAATTAGATATATAAAAAAATTTACAAAAATTTATTTATGATTAAATTTGAAATTACAATCAATTATTTAATCTATTTCCTAAAATTTGATTAACTATATCAGTAGGATTAAATTCCATATTTCTATTTTCTTCATTTCTTTCATCATATTCATCATTTTCATTTCTTGAATTAATATTATCTATATTTTCAAAAATTGATTGATTAAAATTAATAATATCTTCTAATACTAGATTAGTACATGTTTGTATTTCATCCTCCTCTTCTGGTAATAAATCATTATTATCATCATCATTATTATCATCATTATTTAAAGAAATAATTTCACTAACAGTAGAAATACTAGCAATTTCTCTTAATTCTTCTACACTTAACTCTTTTCCATAATATTTTAATTCATTTTTAATACTTGTCAAATAATAAGATCGTATTTTTGATATACCTTCAAGCTTATTAATATCAAGTCTTGTACGTCTATTTCCAATCATCCATTTAAGTATAAAAAAATTTCTTTCACAACCTGCTTGTGAAGGAGTAATACCAAATAATTGAAGTGCAAGATTTTTTAAATGATATGGTTTATTTCTTATAGAACTCCACCAAAGTTCAGGTGTATCTGTACTTATTTCATAAGGTAAATCATAAGGATTTAATTTTTGATCAAACCTTCAAAATTGAAAAATAAGTTCTTTACTTTCTTGTTCAGAATAACTCAAATTTTTCCAAAGAGTAGAAGCAATAATTGTAGCATTTTTAAAACCATTATCATTAAGACCTAATCCTAAAAAAAAATATTTTAATATTACTTTTTTTAAAAAAATATTATTACTTAAGTACTTACCTCAATAATAAGGATGAAGAATATAACATAAAAGATAAGCAGGATATTGAAATTCAAGATAACGATAATTAAAAATTTGAATTGCTGAAGCTTTATAAGGATTTGAAGAAGGAAGTCTAAATATAGCAACTGCTAATTTAATCATATATACAAAATAATTAGCTAAAGAAGCTGATTTTGCTTCAAGAATATTAATGCATTCTTTAATAAGTGCTCAAATTAAACAAATTTGATGACAGGTTATAAAAAATTCTTCATCTTGCATTAAACTATAAACATCTAAATTTGAAATAATATTATCATATTCTAATAATATCTAATAATATTTAATAAAATTAATGTTAATATTTAACAATTAAACAAATACAATAAAATATAAAAATTTTACCTAATCAAAAACAGGACGAGCATATAAAATTAAATCTGTTGTCATATATAATGAACCTCATCTAGTTTTACACCATGTTTGCAATCCTTCAATATTAATTTTCATATTTCTTAAACCTTGTCATAAAATTGTAGAACTTTGATATGAATTATTAAAAAATCCAATTTCTTTTTCACAATTTTTAATCAATTCTTTAACATTATCAAGTTTTACTAAATCAGCTGCTATTAAATTAATAGCATGGTCTGCATATTATATATCCCAAATATGATTATACTTTTCTTCCACTTTTTTTCTAGCAACTCGACAATTGGAAGCATTATCAGTAACAACTGCTGAAAATTTATCTGTTCCAATTCTTTCTATAATATTTAATATTTCTGAAGCAAAAAACTCTCCTGTATGTAAATCTATAGAATAGTTGCGTAAAGCAACTAAATATTCTTTTCTTTTAGATGTTGTCACAACATAATTATAAAGGGATTCATATCTTTTAGATGTCCACCCATCTAATGCTAATTATAAAGAATAAAAATTAAAAATAATTAAATATTGATATATTTTAAAAAAAAATTAAATAAATTTGAAATCTTACTCAATGTTAAATTATTTGCTGCTGCTAATTCAGTTTCAATATTTCTATTAACTTTTGCAATTTCTTCATCTAAACATCGACCAGATAAAGTTGTTCGAAATGGTGGAACATATTCTGGATTTAAGTCTTTAAATAAATCTAATATAAATGGATTTTCAATGACTTCAAAGGGAATTCCTGTTATTACTTATGCTTTTAATAAAGAGCGATTAATTAATATGACTTGTTGATTGAGAAAGGAGTGGTGTATCTGAACCAAAATTCTATGTAAATTTAGTTTGCATCATTGGAGATTGTATAGATAGATTTTTTGAAGATTTCAAATTTCAGATATAATTGATTTCCTTTTTAGCAATGTGATCACGCCAATATTTTCTAATATCTTCAGGACAAGGCAAACATTCATTTGCTAAATGAGTCTTTAAAGCTGCTGGTTTTCTTCTTGCTCATACCTTTTTGCAATGATAACATGTTGCTTTATAATGATCTGAATTCACTTCCTTTCCTTTAATAAAATATTGCCATACATCATCAAATTTTGGGCCTCCTCCTCTAGTTTTTTTTTGTGTTTCAGCATCATCATTATCATAATTAATACGTTTTTGTGAACTAGTTTCACCAGTTTCTGCAATTTATAAAATAAGTCTGGGTAGTGAACTAGTGACACGTAAAACAGCAGACGTGTTCGATTCTTTGTCTTCAATTCTTTGTCATAAAATGGATTATCAGTTTGCAAAAGGATGATTATTACGTTACATCCATTTAATCTAATTTTTTCTTCCATAGACAAGTTAAACGTATTTATTGTATATGAAGTCTAATGACAAATACATTCTATAAATTACGTATACATCCTCTAAAAAGAAAAATGTAATTTGTCACATCAGATTATCAGTTTGTAAAGGTGGAAATTGAAGCAAATTTCTCTTAGCATGAGTGGCCCTTATGCTCTACCTCAAATCTGCTGATCCTGTACCATTATAATTATTTAGATTAATATTATCTACTTATCTATCTACCCAATTTTGATCTACTAATTTACAAAGAAAATAATTTCTATTATTATTACTATCTATATCACAACTATTACTATTACTCCTCGAATCCTTCTCAAGGTTCACGAACTACAGTATCTCTTTGCAATACATGTTTTGAATCTTGTCTGACAAATGATGTACCTTCTTGAAGAGAAAATTTTTATGAGCTATTCCCTTGTTGACAAAATCCTAAACTACTTTGAAACCTTGCATAGCAACTTGTTGAAGTCTGGTCATTTTATCCAATACTGGGTGTTTGAACTCATCATAAGGAATATTATTATGAAAGTAAGCAATTTTCTTGTTGTATGTGAGATCAGTGGTTAAAGTTGGAGAGATACTCATACTTCTTGAGCTGGAGGACAACCTCTGGTTAGATTCCCATTCTTTAACTAATGAACAATGTGGTATCCAAAGTTGATCGTAAAAGTTCTTTATGAAAATAGAAGTAAATTTATCCATAATCTGGAAAGATAAGTTAAGTAAATGTGTAATTTTACGGATAGAGTCATGTGCGGAGAAGCTGACAATGGAGTGTAAAAGATAGTAGAATAAGGCAGTGATGTGCATTTTATGCTTTCAATAGTAAAAAACTTGATTGGAAACTTCCAATCCAAATGATTTTATTAGAAAATTATGTTTTTAAGTCTTCCAAAGGTACTTCCAATAGTGATTCTAATTTTCCAAGTGCACATCACTGGGATAAGGCATTGTTCCTATTGTTATCAATTAATTCAAATGTAGAGAAAAATGTTGAGAACTAATTTTTTAGTGAGGTAATTATATATTTTGCCTTATCTGGATTGTCATTTAATTGAGTGAGCCATTCATCTAATTGTTATAAAATGGTAATGATTGATAAACTTTGTATGGAAGTCCAAATGTGAGTAAGTTCAGGGCAAACAGTTAGATGGTATAGAGTTTTCTTAGCTTGAGAACAATAGATGCATTTTAAATGATAAGTAAATCTCTGGATCTTTTTCAGCCATGATAGCCCCTACTGGTAACAATAAGTTGGATAATTTGAGTCTATATACAAAAGATATGTGAGTATCGGCATTAAAACATAGGTTATTGTTACGTGTCATAAAGGAAAACCATACAAAAGGCCATTTGGCAAAAGGGTATATTGAATCATAAAGGTCCTGGTTGTAATATAATAAAACCAATTCTGCACTTATAGAAATATTATGTAGAAGTTTTAGAAATCTTCGTGGATTACTATCTATGGGTATGTCTCCATTCCATATAAGAGAGTGAGGGAGACATGTTCTATGATAAGATGGATGAGATTCTATTGATGAGTCAGAATTGACACCTAATTTAGCTAAAGAGTCTGCAGTGTCATTGCCTTCGATACCTGAATATTCTTTAATTTTAATAAAACTAATATCTAAATATTTTTGAGTAACAAAATACCAAATGTCTATCAATAAATTAAAATTACAATAACTAAATAAAGTACGCGTATTTCTAATTGATCTGTTATCTAAATTATAATTGGTGACTACTTCTTTAATTTCCCTGAGAGCATCTAAGGCACTTTAACTATCAGTGTATATTATTGCAGAAGAATAACACAGTAACACAGAAATGGCCAAAAGGATCGCTCCTAATTCAATTTTGGTGGAAGATGGTAGAGAATGACAACTACCTGAAAAATGTATGTGTGAATGTATGGTATTAACCTAACCTAGTCCCATCTTGTAGCTATCATCTTTCATAAATCGAAGAGAGCCATCCATGTATAAATCAAAGGATCTGTCCATAATAGATAGGTGTTGGTATAAAAGGTCTATTAACTGATTAATTGTGACCTCATTAAAAAAATAATTTTGGATAAGTAATTCAGCTAACGGGTCCTCGTCTGAAGAACATTTGGTGAGATTA
This sequence comes from Glomus cerebriforme, assembly GCA_003550305.1. Taxonomy (NCBI): domain Eukaryota; kingdom Fungi; phylum Glomeromycota; class Glomeromycetes; order Glomerales; family Glomeraceae; genus Glomus; species Glomus cerebriforme. Next base: position 37,997 of record QKYT01000782.1, read on the forward strand.
ATTTCTGGTCTTGGTGTTAAAAGATCAAAATCTAAAGGGATTAATGGTGAATTAATTGAGACATAGTGAAGCGGAGAGGATTTCTTAGTAGAGTTTCGTGGAGACGAACTAATCTTCGAAAGTGTGGTGAGGTGCGACCTGTTCACCCTGAAGATACAATTAGCACTCTCTTTATTGTTGATGAGTGGAGCAGTGAGCAAACAAGAACCTTGACATGGGGAAAGTTCTAAATTTAAATTTCCATTTTCGTCATATATGTTGTCGGCCGTATAGTATTGAATATCGAAACGTTATCTTCACTTTTGTCTACAATTTTTTCATAGAATTGTAGAGTCGGTAAAGTAGAGTGGATCCATTTTTTTTTCTTCAATCTAGGGATGGAAAAAGGATAGGTTTTCTAAAAGCATAGAAATTAAAAGTGAGTTCATTTGGAAGTATCATAAGGTATCTCTGACTTTTCAAAATTAAGTGCGTAAACTTTACTGGAGTGGGACCTTGTGAAGATAAGTTGCAATAATATTTAAATTGTGACCAGCTAATAGTATTCTTGGTATCAGCGGTGATAAGTTGGTTGACGTAAAAAATTTGGTGGTGGGCAGTAAATTTGATTAATTTAGTAGCCTCATTCGAAAATTTTTCTAAAATGAGATCACGAAAATTAGGACCCTTTTTTTGGATACTTCATTCATCTATATCTGCCTGAGGAAGGGAGAAAGATAAGTTCCAGTATCTTAGGTGATCCAATATTCGTAAATATAATGAGTGTGTCTCAATATTATAATCTATATTTGAAGGGGAATAAGAAAAAATTGGAGTGATCATCAATAAACGTAATTAGCTTTTTTTTAGATCTGTGTATATTAAATCCCTAAGTAAACCTGGTGAGTTGAGCTGGGTGGTCAAATCAGCGATGTGCGTCTCTCTTAAAGCCAATTTAAGGGATTTGAGGTTAACGAGCCCAGGATGTAATATAATACAATTGTTTGTCATTCGCGCAAAATTCAAAGTGTATTTGCACCTCGTGAGTATAGGAGAGAAGACTTTTTCTAACTGTGAGTCCATCATTAGAGAAACTTGTAATCTATATGTCAGGCGTAGAATCAGAACTTTGTTGTTAATGTAAATCATTTGTCCAATAGTGAGCTTTTTGAACTTGATCAGACTAATGATGTTGTTTATTTTTTTTTTGGCAATAGAGAGATCAGAGCATGTAGATAATCCTGATGTGAACCACACCCCTAGTATTTTTTCACTTAGAGTGGGATCTAATGCAGTAACTTTAACAGCCTCTTGATTGCAATCCATATAGATGAACTGATCACTCTTCAGAAGTTTCAAATTGATAACGAGTAAAGTGGATTTGTTGTCATTTATCTGTACATCATTAATGTCAAAAAATTCATTAGATATATTAATAATTTTCTGAAGGTTGTCGTGAAAATTTCCAATCCACTGAGTATCATTAGCAAATGCTATAGTAATGATGCGATGAACTTTGTGAGGACATTTGTCTTTGGTGAAAAAACATTGTGACGGCTAGTATAAGTAATTGCAGTAACCAAGAGAAAGGTCAGACTGTATTCTGTGTAGAAGAAGATCGTAGAAGATACACCATAGAAGTGGCAATATGATTTCTCCTTGATCAATACTGGCACCCGCTGTGAAGAAATCAGTGAGACCAAATTCTGTAATCACCGCAATTTGTCTATTAGTAAATAAATTAATAAGAAATTGTATAGTAGTCGAGGGAAGCTTTATACGTTGTAAAGCGTATTCAAGAGGAAATATGCCAACAAAGTCAAAAGCTTTTTTCATGTCCTGATTGGCTATTCAAAGTTCTGACTTTGTTGCCTTTGCGTCTGAGATGACATTATTAATAATAGAAATTGGAGTATTAGTATTGTCACCTGGCAAGCTGGCATAGTTAGGACCTTTCAATATACTGTGCTGTACAAGGATAGAAGACAGACGGATGGTCAGAACTTTGATCATACATTTGCGAAAACACTCTAAGAGGAGGATAGGACGTGTAAGTGATAGATTGTAATTCCAATCGGTAGGTTTTGAAATCAGATACAATTGAGAGAACTTCCACTTAGTGGGAGAGATACTTGATAACATAATTAATCCAGAAAATCTAGCAAATATTTCCTGTATTTTTTGAGAGTACTGTATTATAAGTAAATAACTAATGCCTGAGATGCCTGGTGCCGATTTGGAATTCAATTGTTTTATAGCATTAAGCCATTCTTCTTTTGATGGGATTATGAGAAGCGGATCATAAATAGTAGGATCAATGTCTGAAGAAGGGGTATATACTTTTCGCTATTCTTCAGGAAGGGAATGAAATTTATGATTGTGTTCGCTGAATATGTTTTTAAACGTGTTCTTTGCTTCTTCTTTAACATCTGCTTCTTTGGTTAGTAAGGTGACCATAACCAAAACTATTTTTTCATTGAACAGTTTTGGACAAATCATGTGATTTATAATTATTATAATTTCAATTTTTATAATTAAAATTAATAATAAAATTTTACAAAATTAGCAAATTATTTAATAGTTTTATTATGTAAATATTTGGAATAATTTGTTAGTTAAATTCAGGAGATACAGATATGAATTCAGGTCTCTCTAGTTCTCTAATAAAAAGGTCACATAAATCTCATTTTAAATTAATATTAATGGCAGAATGTATATAAGAACTTAACAACTCATTACTAGAATTTATTAGTTCTTTTGTAAGAATTAGATCCTATGATCTTTGCTCTTCCATTAATAATTCATTCCGTTTTTCTAATCTATCATTCCAATCTTGTTCAGTAGTTATATAATTAGATGTTGCATCTTGAAGATCTTCAAGCATCCTTCTAACATCATCTTGCGATTCTATATTAACAATTTCTTCATTTTCCTGATTTCTTGATTCATTAATAAGTGGTAATACATAAAAATTTTCAATTTTGTGTTTTCTTTTTTTTCATTTTCATTTTGATGAATATCAGTACTAAAAATAAATAAATAATTAATAATAAATTCATATTATAATATAAATAATAAATTAATATAACCTTTAATTTATTTCTTCAAGAAGTATGTAGAAATCCCATAGTTGAAAATAATTATTCTACAGATACTAAATTTACACAAATACTAAAAATTTTTATAGCTACTAATCCTAATTTCTTGTATATTGTAGAATAGTAATATCAGTAAGCCAAAACATCATTACTAAATTGATCATATGTTTCATCATCGAAAGGTGATTTTTTTACCTGGTAAGATTCAAATTCAGCAAGTAATTTGGTTGGTTTACTAGATGACCATGTTTTGTAATAGTAACTAAGCCATTTTTTCATTATTGCAAAATTAACAGTTTTTAAATCAGAATTAAATTTATTAATTTGATATTTGGGATGAAGAACTAAAGAAAGTAATAATAATGGCTATTTTCAGCTTTTCCATCAATTTTCAAGACATATAATTATATTTTCGGCTAATGATCAATCTGAATTTTGCTTCCAAAATTTAATAAAATATCCAAAAAATAAAGCAATATCAGATAATCATCCTTATCTGATTGTAATTTGTTAAGTGCTCCACAATAAGATTGCGTTAGTGTTGAAAGTTGAGAAATTTGAAGCCAAAATGAATCATTCATAATTATTTGAAAAATATTAATTGGAAGATATAATTCATTGGTACTTCGAGATAATGAAAAAGCTATTCCAGATTCAAGAGGTTCATATTGTGTGGTTAAATTCTATAAATATTATTATTAATATTTTTTTTATTTATATGTTCTTAAATTAATAAAATGCAAATTTAAATAAAAAATATATAAAACTTTACTTACCCTTAATACCTGCTTAGTTCGAATCAAGCTTTTAAAACAATCATAATAAGAATTCCATCTTGTATCTTCAGGTTTTATTATAACATAATATTTAGAATAAAGTTCTTTTTGAATATCTCTTAATTTTCTAATAAAGTATGCATTATTAGAATGATTAAAATAAGAAACCAATTTGATAGTATTAGTAAATATACTGTACTTGTGAAAATGCTAGATTCTTTAAATATTCCCCAACAGTCAAGTTGCACTGATATGCAAAATAAAGTAAAAAAGCATATTGAGGATATTTAAGATGAAGTTGGCACCTAATAAACAAATATATTAAATTATATTTGGTTTTAAATTTTTTAAATAATTATTATGTAACAAAATTTAAAGTTACTTACCATGCTGATGCATATGCAGCTGCACTATCACTTACGAATTGTTGATTGACTAATTATCTAGTTCATTTAACAGTTCTTCAATATGTGGAATAACATCAACTGCACACTCTCTTTGACCACTTATATCTATAACTTTTCAAACTAAAGTTTCACCAGAAGAAATTATGATCATAACTTCAAACAACTCTTGATTTATAATGTTTTTCCAGCCATCAAATGAAAGAGTAATACCAGCTTACTCATGTACTTGATTTGATTTATCTTTACGGATATTTTCAATATTTTTAATAGCTGTATCAAGTATAGGACCAGCTAGTTGCTTTCGATCTGACAACTTTAACCTTGGATTTAACCAATAAAAAAAAGCACGAGTTGAAGGATTATTGACTCACTAAAAAGCCCAACCATTAGATACAGTCATTCTAATTAAATGATCATAAAATATAGGTATTTCAGATTTATTGAGATCACAAATAGCGTATTTAGATATTGTTGTCTGTTGAACTTTTCCAGTAAAAAAATTTTGATTCAGAAGATCGGTAACTTGAAGTAAATGATGTTGAATTTGTGCGAAAACTTAAGATAGATGTACTATCATAAGTATCATCTGTAAATATATTTAAAATAATTAATTAGAATTCTTTTAAAAAAATAAATAAAAAAATATTTACCATCAATACATATATATTTATTTGGATGTGTTTCATTATCATTAATTTCATCACAATTTCTAAGTATTTCCTCTGCATTATTATGCTTATTCCAAAAATATTCACAGGACATTAAATGACTTTTAATTCTTTCCTTTCAGTTTACTATAGGTTTGGCATCATCTTTTAAAACTTCAGTACAAGCATTACATAGACATTGTTGGCCTTTATCTCCTGTATTCTTCTTTGTTATAACTGTTATATAAGTAGAAAGGTTATGTCTGGGTTGGCCTCCACTATTTTTTGGCACACTATTTTTTTGGCGACTTGGCATGAGTAAAAAGTTGGTAACGTAAAATGGTGAAAGTGTAAAAAAATAGATATCATTAGATATTAAATTCAATATTGCCAAATTTAGGTTTTGGACAATTTTGGACCGTCCAAAACCAGTTTTGGCTTGTCCAAAACTGTCCAATCCAAAAATTCGATTGGACATGTCCAAATCCCAACACTGCATATACAATAGGTCATATGATGTCATGTGCCAACAATGGTTGTATCACTTGTATGTAATACAGTCACAACCAATAATTTGTTATCAATCTATATATAATATTTGTAGTGATATATGGGATTGTTTTTTTAAAAACAAGATTATATTTTTTACAGCTTACTCAACAGGAATGTCACCAACCGAGGTTTACCAACTTAACCTTGGTCCAATTACGGCCCATGCTTTCAATAAGGATCGAACACGTTGGTTGCGTTTTTATTTTTGTGGTCTTAAACTTGGCCAATATCTCATATTTTTCATTTCGTAGAGGTTGCAATTTGTCCTAATAACAATGAGGTCCAAATATATACAAAGGCTGGTAAAGACTGGAATTTAAGATATACTTTAGCGGAAGTATGTATTAGAAAGTGTTGAAAATTTTCCATTTAATCAAAGTTTACTAGCCATTAATTCAAATATTTCCATTTAAGCACGATAAACTTGTAACTAGCATCGATTGGGCTCCTGAATCAAATCGATTGGGTTCGTAATTATAATATATTTCAAAAGCAGACTTATTCCTTTATTCTGACTATTTCATCGTTAATTCCTTAGTTACAAGTTCTCAAGATCGTAATACTTATGTCTGGAATCTTGAAGCTGATGTATGGAAACCGACTTTAGTGTTGCTCCGAATTAATCGCGCTGCAACATTTGTTCGTTGGTCTCCACTTGAAAACAAGTTCGCTGTAGCATCTGGTGCACGTGTTATTGCAGTATGTTACTTTGATGAAGAACATAATTGGTGGACTAGTAAACACTTAAAGAAGCCAATTAGAAGTAGCGTGCTAAGTCTTGACTGGCACCCTAACAATACACTTTTAGCTGCGGGTAGTGCTGATTTCAAGGTATGTAAATATAAAAGATTTGTTTTTATTTTTATTTTATTTTTAAAAAAGTACTTACTATTGATTATTACTTTAAAGGCACGTGTTATATCTGCGTTTATTAAGGGGGTTGACAAAAAGTACTGAATAATGAATCATTTTTATTAACAAATGAACCAATATGAATTTGTTGTTTATTTTTTTTTTTCTTATTTTTCTTGTTAGACCACCGCCAACAGCATGGGGTGAAAAGTTCCCATTTAATACTGTTCTCGGTGAATTTTCAAATGGTGGTGGTGGATGGATCCATAGTGTTGCTTTTTCACCAAGTGGTGAAGCTTTAGCTTTCGCAGGTCATGATTCTGAAATTAGCATTGTATATCCTGGAGGTGCTATTCAAAGCATTAGGTTAACTAGTTTACCGTATTTAAGTTTAATTTGGGCATCTGAGGAAAAAATAATTGCAGCTGGTCATGATTGTGTGCCTGTATTATTTGAAAAGATTAATGAAAAATGGCGAGTAAAGATAATAATTGATATTATCACGTCTTCAATTAATTAATTCAATTTTTACTTTTAATTAGGAAACTGTCGAGAACAATTGATGCTGGAAAGAAAAAAGTTGTTGGCGAGTCAACTGCTTTCGATAGATTTCGTGATTGGGACTCAAAAGGTATTTCGTCTCGTGGTGGCAACGAAGATTCTGAATTGAATACTATTCATCAAAATACAATCACGTAATGTATCATAAAACCATTGCTATGACTGTTAATGTAAAATATACATATATATTGATTTTTTGATTTTTAAATATTCAGTTCAATTCGATATTATGCAGGGACTCGTGAAAATGTAACACATTTTTCAACGAGCGGATTAGATGGAAAATTGGTTATTTGGGATTTGGAGAGTCTCGAGAGTCAGTTTAGAAACTTAAAAGTATAATATAGAAAGATTTTATGTATTAATATTATCTAAGTAGTAGCTTTATTTATTTGATTTGTGATCTAATTATGCATTCAACAAATTTAATCATATAAATTATAAAATAAATAAATTTTCCAATTTATTTTTTTTTTTTTATAAGATATTCTAAATTCTTCACCTCCTTAAATTAAAATTATTATAAAAAATCATCAAAAAATAAAAATTAATTTGAATGATTAAAAGAGTGGGGATAAGTTTTATGTATAATAACTAAATATTATATTGTTTGATTTACACAATTAATATTGTAAATAATGAAAAAAATGAGAGTAGAAAAATGTATGAATATTGTTTTTGTTTTTTAAAAAGAAATTTTTGTTCGTTTCCTTCTCTCGCTCTCTCGGGTATTTAATTAATGATTATTTTTTTACGGAGAGAATATTAAAAAAATAATTAGGGAACTTAATAAACACCAAAATTTTTAAAAATACAAAAACTAAAAATTGTAAAAAAAAATGTAGCAAAAAATTTACAAGAAAAGGCAAAAAAATAAGTTGAGTTGCGTGATATATATAAAAATCTCGTATTAATAATAAGCACAAGAAAAATAATAATTAATTTTTTTTTGAGATATAATTATTCATAGGTTTATATATTTATACTCTATTGAAGGATTCTCTTGAAACACTTATATAACTATGTATGTTATTAAGCAAATAAAAAGAATGAGTTTGCAAATTCAACACATAGCAACCCACATCTTTTTTAAATGTCTTTAATCTCATTAAAATGTCCATTGATATTAGAACGCATGAATTTTATACCTATAAATGCAATGCTTAAATTTTGTGCGGAAGGAAGGAAATAAACATTTCCCATATTTGTCGATATTACGCAGTACTTATTGATCTCTAAATCATCTTTAGGAACCGTCTAGCTATTTGCACACAGATTAACAAGACTAACACAATGAGCATTGTATGTATAAGGAATAAGGTACACTATTAATTAATTATTTGGATCGGGATAACGTAAACACGCCTATAATCGCTACTGTAAGTAAAAGAACAGCTCCAGGTAACAATAAATCATGTGGAATAGGCAAGTTATAATCCGGCACATGCTTGCCGCGCTTTCTACGTCTTCTCTTATCAAGAATATCATCTAAATCCTCATCGTCTTCATATTCTTCTCTATTATAAGATCTTGATGATTTTTTTTCAATTTCTTGAATGTGTAAAATAACACGACTCATACCCTGCCGTTGAGCAATCCTTACGGCATCAACAACGTCATCATCATTTGACATTGAAACATGGTCATCATCTTCATCCACATAAGATATTGTGAAATCCCTGACATTAGAAGGAAGTTTGGAGGCAACTGTAGCTCGAATATGCTCAAAGCTTGTATAGTCAACAGTGAACCGATGTGATTTTCCGTTAGGTGCTTTGAATTTGAAAGTAAAAAAGTTTTCATCATGTCCTCGTGGGAATGATGCCATAGAACCATCATCAATCGCTGAAGCTGATTCGCTTGGGTGAATTTCGGGGATTGGAGAGATGTTACCATTTCCACGCATTCTTGAATTTGGTGATGGTGGTGGGATATTCGAAACGCTCTGTGATGGAGCAATCGAATCTGATACTGTAGATTCGTTGTCACCATCATTAGCCAAAGAATTCCAAAATTTATTCCACATTGGACCACCTCCATCATTACCGTTTTCTTGATTTTGCATGGAATACATCTATTTAAAGAAATTAAAGAAATTCAAGATGTTAATACAAATAATATTAAGGGATAATTAAAATTAAATTAAAATATTAACCTGTTCCATTGTTGCATATGTCAATTTCAATACGTCGACCATCCCTAAAATGCTGTTCCCTTCAACAACTGGTAAGTTTAAGTAGTGACCGTCTATATAATTGAAGTTATATAACTTGATAAGTAAGAACCAAATACAAATTTTCCGCTAATCATGTTATGTTTGTGATCAAGTCATAAAGCAAATGAATATAATATTAACATATGTTCAATTCACTTTAATATTATGATTTAATCGAAATTTAATATTCGCCTGCAGGATGACAAGTATGCTATGTGTCTTTGCAAAGTGCAAACCTGTTTTAATACAGGAGAACCAAACAAAAAAAATTAACCGATTGATACTTACCATACATCTTTTTTAACGCATCAAGAATGCTCGTCTGTGGCGGCGCAGTATCAGGATGTGGTGTCATGACTCTGATTACGCTGCATGTTGAAGGATCTAAACCGGCTGCTATAACTCTCAATACAATATCTTTACTGGTGAAGATTCCAGCGATCATATGATGTTCCATAACTAAAACTGCCGTTGTTCGATATTCTCTCATTAGTCTAGCAGCATCCCTTACTGATGTTTTAACACCAACTTCGGCTGGCATTGAGCCATCCAAAACAGATGATAAATCCGGACAAGCCATCTTTTCACGCAACATATCCATGTATTGAAGGATCTGTGTAGGCTGATTTGTTGCCCATTCTCTTTCAACGCCTTCAAGAGCATCATATAATTTCTTGGATGAGCCATATGCTCGCTCCATTTTATCTAATGCCTCATAAAGACATTTAGTGATGTCTAGAAGACCGACAACGTCACCTTCTTCGTTACATACAGGCTATTAAATATAATTTTTATTAATTTCGAATCTGATCAAGGTATCACCGGAAAATTATACGCAATATATAGTATACATACAAGATGGCGAAAACCACGTGCAACCATTGTATTGAGAGCATCTGTTGCTGAAGTATCATTCTTTACACACATCGGATTCCTCGTCATAATCGCTGCTACGGTTGTGGTTCTTGCGTCTAAACCATCCCCAACTACTCGAAAAGCCAAATCTTTAGCAGTAAAAATTCCTGATAAATGTTCTTCACTATCTATAACAAGCACACAATCAGCACGCTTAGCTGCCATAAGCTGTGACGCTTCAACGACCAAAGCACTTTCTCTAACAGTTAGTGCTTGTGATGGATTAAGTGACGCAACAGTCCCTTTAGCCCCTGGAGCCTGGCGTTGCGGCTTTCCGCGGTTATTTAGCGACATGCTTTTTGTCCGATTTTTCTTATTTAATTCATGTTCGACTTTTTTTCGAATCGCCTAGTAGTAGGTTGTTAAAAAAAAAAAGTAAGTTTGAGTAAGGCAACAAACTATTTATAGGATGGGTTTGGCCTTCTCATGTCCATTGCACTGCGACAGTGATGGGGTCATTACCTCATCCTTCTTTGACATTCTTTGACGAGCTATATCATCCGAAGGAGAACCAACCTCAGAAGAACCGGAATGGCTTTGAGCTGGTGTAGGATAACTAGGCGAAGAAGTTTTTCTTGATCTAAAGGTTTGTGAAGACATGCTACAGCGGCGGATGATATATTAATACGAGCAAGGAATGTTTTTGGTTAAAAATATGAGCTAAGTATAAAATAAAATATGGTTCAATTTTTTTGCAAGGGATGATGATTCTCCTTACAAATGAGTCTCATTTATTAACTATATTGAGTGTATCAGGGATGTACACAAACAATTACAGTTGTGTATTAAAAAGTAGAAAGAAATTTCGATTATTGATTTTTGATTGATTTTATTATTTTATTTTACACGGAGGCGTTTTAATTTTTTGCCCACATTATATTATTTCAATATTCGTTTATAATAATAATTCTTAAAAAAAAATAAATCGATCAATTAAAGACGGTTCTCATCAATAAATTTTCATCATTTAATCTTGCATGCGGATAAATAATATCTTTTTACCCAATATTATTAGATCGACCCTAATTTTCCCTAAATATTCCCATTATTCCGAAAAATCAAAAGAAAATTAATAAACGTCCCGTTTACAATTTCCTTTTATTACAAAGTTTGTTATTAGCCGAAAATAAACTATGACTCATAATACCACACATAATATAAAAAGCTGCCGTTGACTTCCGATGGGCTGAATCAAACAATAAAAAAAGATGAGTTCCTTTTTTTTGTGAATGTCAATAAAGGAAACTTTAAATAACGAATTATATACAGTATATTGTTAACTACCAAACTTATTTAAAATTTTAATATCTTTACATATTTATTATATGCAGAATTCTATTTATATAATATGAAATTTCATAATTAATTTACCGATTTATATAATTATTTACAAATTTTCTATTAAGTAATAATTAGATTACTATAAAATAAAAGTGTAAAAGTAAAAAATTATAGCAATATATTAGAAATTTATAAAATTTATAATAGAAAATTTCTAAGTTTACACGGGGTGTTTGGACACGTGTCACGTGATTTTTACTATATGATAATTTATCACCCCCCGTGTCACACCTTCTGTTTTCATTTTTTCTATTTATTCTAGGGACGAATTTTTTCAAGGTGTGAAATCATATTCATCATATGTTATTCGTCACGTCCTTAATTTTGGCCGGATTTCATAATGCCGGCCAGAATATCCTTTTTTGGAATATCGTACTACGTTATACGATCCAAAAAAGGCAATTTCTTTCTCTCAAAAATCGAATTTTGGGTTACATTAAATTCCCAAAAAGGCAATTTCATTGCAGATCATTTAATTCCGGCCGGAATTATGACCCCGTGTTTAGACACCCCGTGTACAAATAGAAATCGCCTTTATAATAATATTAATTTTTAATGTTTAAAATTTTTCAATTAATTCTAGCTGAAATTAAATTAAATAGAAATTAAACAATTATGGCTAAATTTAAAAAAAAAATTGTAGTAGTTTCTGCAATTTCTTTTTGTATTTTAAGAAAAATCCTAAAGACATTTATTAGATATTTATTTATAATTATAATAAAATTTCTTTATAATGTTTATTTAAAGAGTTTTTTTTTTTAAAATTGCTATGAATCACCGGCAGTGATCGTCACCGGCGTTATGCGATTTTTGTATACGCGTAATTATTTGTCATTGTTTTAATAAAATCACCGGCGGTGATCGTCACCGGCGTTATGCGATTTTTGTATACGCGTGATTATTTGTCACGACGCGATGATTGTTTCATCATTGTTTTAACTTGTAATA